>OAMR01001057.1:59027-84403 GCA_900205405.1 Echinochloa crus-galli
AGTAGCCTTTTTCGCTTATTTTGTGCATTCTACTTGGAACTTACTTGAGTTAATATATTCTGAAGGGGTGTCTAAATATGTGATGTGGCATGATATTATGAAAACTTTAGTTCTAAAAATGTAGAAAGAATATTGGTGAACCTATTCTGATTAAAGTAAATATCATGTCTTACCTATTCTGATTAAAGTAAATATCATGTGTTACCTATTCTGAATTCTCAAGGTCACTTGCATCATGGTCGTAATATGTCTAGCCTTACATCTAAACTAATGCACTAAATGGCAGATATGACCTTTTGCATAATGCTCATCTTGATCTTGAGGGTTTGGAAGAGCTCTTCAAAGTTGCTCAAGTAAGTGAACCTTACATTTGTATTCTTTTATATGCTCTCTTGTGGTTATACTTGAAAGTTGACTTATGTAATTGTGCATAATGCATGCTGTAGTCTCTCTGTTGAGCCACTGCAAAATCGTGTTAATCAAGCATGCATTTTAGAACCATCAGTTACCACACATGTAACAATATGGAAGCACAATGTACAGTATAAGGCTCAAAGGCTGTACTATAGAAATAACTGAGCAGATAGAATGCTGAAGTTTTTGGTGATATCATTTGTTCATTTGGTACAAACTCATAAGTGCTACATGGATTGGTACACCTAATTTTTGCCACTCAAGTTTGCAAGGATGCCTCATGTTAAATGTAACAATTAATACAGGAGTGCTGCTACATGAAAATACAAATTCAAGCTAGTGTGTTGTATAGTTCTGACTAAAGTGACATGGGATGGAGATTCTGACTAAAGTGACATGGGAGGGAGACTATGCTTGGCCATGTTTTGATTTCTATATCCTGCAGGAGATTTACTGCCAATTCCCTTGTACAATATCATGTAGTTCATGAATAGCCTGGGGAGTTGATCTGTTGTTTATCTGTCAATTACTTAAAAGACATGATCGTTTCAGAACTTTGTTTCTGTATATCCATATATGAATGTTGTAGTAGTCTTTCTGCTGGTTCACAGATGCAAACGTGTTCTCATGAATGTTTCTTTGGAACACCTTTTTTTTATTTTTATCATTGCTTATCTAACACACTGCTTTTCTTGTAGACACTTGCTGATGGTGTCATTCCAAATGAGTATGGGATCAACCCAAATCAAAAACTAAAAATTGGCTCAAAGGTTTGTTCTGGAGCAAAATTTCACTGCTTAGTTGTCATGAACAATTGTATGCTTACAATGCCCCCCTATTTGTAGGGTTTTGGGCCCAGCTTCCCTAAAAATTGGGCCAGCTTTTTTTTTCACCTCCTAATAAAAGCTTTTGGCATTGTTCGAGAAAACAAATAAAACTTTTGGCAAAGCTTTTGCCGAATTGCCGTCCTTACGAAAAAATGCCATCAAGTGGTTACCATGTGCAGTCGATTGGATTTTCATTGACATTTGTGCATTATATGGACATATTTGTAATATTTTGAATTTTTTTATTTATGCTTCATGGTTCCTTTTCAGCTTTTAGTAAAAATAGCCCGTTAAAGTGCAATGAAACCTTTTTTAACATCTAATGGGAAATGCTTGAGTGTCATTACTAATCAGGGCAATGGTACAAGCAATATTGCATAGCTCTTGTTGTCATTTACCCTTATATTTGCTAATATTATCATATGAGCTCATTGAATTAACCTTGTGGTTCTCTTACTTTCTGTTTCTTATAAGTTGTAAGTTGTCTGATTTTATGTTTTCTTTAAAATGTTTTTTCTAGATAGCGCGCCGTTTATTGGGAAAAATTCTAATTGATCTACGCAACACTCGTGAAGAAGCTATTAGTGTTGCTGAACCAAAATTTATTGAAGACGAAGCTATATCCCTACCAACTAAAGAAGCAGAACACCAACAAAAGATTCATGCTAGGAATGAGGATGGAAGAAGATCTAGTTCTACGAGTGAGAAGTCATTGGACCAGGAAGATGAAGATGATAGAGAAACTAAATAGCGCATAGATCCCAAGGGTGTTCTTGCTCTTTTTTTTGCAATTTGGACGAATGTCTACAAGGAGAGGATAGCCTTGTCTGCCAAAGTGCTTTGGACCGTCTACTTAGAACTAGGGAGCTTGACTACATGAGTAATATCGTGCTTAGAATGTTTGAAAACATATAGGAGTATATCTTTTCATCATCTTTATTTAGTCTTTGAATTTCACCTCTTTTTTTATAGGCAATAGGCAATCTTGCATATTCCCATTTCTTACCTTCACGAGTTGGTATTTTTTTGAAGGTTTGAACTTTAAGTTTTCTATATTATCAGACTACAAGTATTGAAACCCTTTTGTTGAGGAAGCAATTATATATATATTGAAATTAGTATGTCCATATACTCAAAGTATCGTTACATACTCAACCTACATACCATCTAGATAGTCTAGTATCATCATATACTACATGTACATACTCTTTGTTGGATATGATAAAAGGGATTGTAAAGAGTAATTAGTTCATCTTCTCCGATCCTTTAGCTTATTATTAGCTTAATTAACTTTAGTCGAGATTGGGTTGGATTCGATCCTTCCACGACGTCCGATCCTCTGCGCGCGCGGTGTGAATGCATGCATTAGTTATAATTGATATAATTAGGTTTGGGAGTCTTGGACATGGGTCATGTGGATCGATCGAGTAGGCCGGGCACCATGTTCCATGTGGTAGCTATATATTATGCCGCCTGTATGTATATAAATAAGCTGTCTTGTTAATTGTATGCGCGCACATATATATATATATATATATGACGAGTTTTATCTACCATCGCTTGTAGCGGAGAAATAAAAAAAAATACTATCATGTGTATGTTCACATACTCATTTATCAGTTTGAGTATGTTCGTATACTAATCCTAAGATATTTCAAATAAAATTGTATGAAAAAAATTCAGAAACAACCATATTTTTTAAATTTATTATGATTATACCATTATATTAGTATATAAAAATTAGTATGTCCACATACTTAAAGTATGCTTACATACTCAACCTACATATCACCCAGATAGTCTACCAGATAGTCTAGTATCATCATATACTACATGTACATACTCTTCGTTGGGTCATATATGTCTTTTAACATGAGATACACGGGTGAAGGTAGCTACCAGCGATGGTAGAAAGGAATTTTCCTATATATATATATTATATACTGCAAGAGGGGTCTTCCCTACTGTTTCCCACTCAAAAATGAAGGAAGCTATTTTTAGGCCCTGTTTGGAACGAAGGAATAAAAAACAGAGGAATGAGAAAAAACGTGGGAATGATAGTTGAGTGTAGTAGCGAAACAGAGGAATGGAAAAACACGGGAAATAACTTATAGAGGTGTTTGGAACGCAGGAATTCATAACACAGGAATATCAAAGGATGTGAATGAAATGACATGGGATTAGTGCTTAGGTGTTTGGAACGTAAGAATTTGGATCACATAAATTTAAAAGTATTCGACTGATAGAAACATATTAAGGCTTAATGATAGATTAGTTAACACCATTTATTTTATTTTAACCATGTCGCACGTGGAGCTTTTGGTTCGCTCTACACAGCTGACAGAATAATGAAAAAACAAGGATCTTTTGGTTAATTTGCTCTCATTCTTATCCTTTCCCCCACACTCTGCCCACCGTTCATTTTTCTTCCTATTCCGATCACTTCTATCTCCTGCCACCCCCATAAGCTAAACGCAAGGACTTTTTTTAACACAGAGAGCTAACTCCAATCGCAAAACCATCTTCAAGGTTTGAGCGGCACTGCCGCAGTGGCGAGGAAAAGCTATGAGCGTGCTGCTGGACAGCTGGACGAGGGAGGTCGTCCACAGGCCATAGCAGGATGCGAGCTCCGGCCATAGCAGGATGAAGTCGAGCTCCGGCTGCAAGAGTTCCCAGAGGAATGACGAGCATCATTCCTTCGTTCCAAACGGTGTATGACGTCATCAAAACATAGGAACTGGGTTCCTTTGAAATTCCTTTGGAGTTCCTGCGTTCCAAACAGAGCCTTAGACATATAACAGCTATCTTCTGTACCCAAGTCTCCTATTTCACTAGTAAATCAAAGACCTTGTACCAACTATATTTTAGGGAAGGTGTAGGGTAACAAACTAGCTCTTAGGCCAGCTTGTCATTAATCCTACCTATCTGTTCTTATGGGTTTGTTGCTTGCGAATTTTTCTGCAGCGCCATGTCACTGATGCTATTTTAAGAGACCTATATGAGTAATCATGTAGGACATCTTGCAACTAAGCATTTCATTTGCACCCCTTATAGGAAGCACAATTAAAAAATCACATGTAGTTATGCATCCATATTATGCTTCTGTCTGTGCCATATTAGGATTGCTTCAGATGGGAATCAGTTTGTTCATTTATGATACTCTTATTGGTACTGGAGATTTGCCATGGTAGCATGTACTTGACTCTGGCAGTTTGCTACTTTGCTCTAATAGTGTAACTTTTTTATGTTCTATCTCCAGGAAGGCTGCTTAGTTCTCATGTCTCATTTTGTGAACTTGCAATGCCATATGACCTGAGTTCCAGATTTCTGTTGTCCTTGTCCAGTCGTTTTGATCTGCTTACTATTTTTTTTGTATGCAGGTTCCACTAGAAGATGAGAAAAGGTTCCGGATTGAAATGACATTCAGCCGTGGTGCTGATCTCAGTCCCCTAGAGGTAATAGCCCGTATTGTGCACAATGCTGGAAATAAATTCACCTATATTTGTTCATCCTAGTAGAATCACTTGAATTTACTAACAGAATGTATGTTCCTGGTCCAGGACAAGACCAGCGAAAGTTCTTCCTTGCTCCAGGAGCACACACTACCAATAATGGGACCTGAGAGACTACAGGAAGTTGGGTCCTGCCTGACGATGGACAAGTTTGAGAAAATGGTGCGGCCATTTGCCATGCCTCCGGAGGACTTCCCCCCTGCTGCTCCTCCACAGGCCCTGGGCTACTTCTCCAAAGGCGCTGGAATGCTCGAAAAGTTGGCTAGCCTCTGGCCTTTCCACAAGGGCACCAGCGCGGCTAACGGAAAATAGCTGAAAGGTTCAAATAGCTGTAATCAGTTAATGTGAATATTTTTAGTTTATAGCGCTGCTAAAACACCAGTCCAATTTTGATAATCTGAATCAAGCAGAAATTTTGCTGGCGTCTTGAAGTAACTGCTGTGCTGATGATGTGTGGGCCTGTTTCACATGGGTTTTCAGGAGGAAAGTGAAAGTGATCCATTGGATTAATTTGTTCCAGAATTGCATCTAAAGACTAGGTTCGCATCTGTAGGTTAGTTTCATGCTGTCGTTTTAGCACCATTCCTCAAGCTCAGTAATCAGTAGTATTTGGTTAATAATAGGAAGGGTTTCAAATATTGGAAATGATAATGCAGCTAAACATTTCAAATCTATAAAACATGCCTATTGAAAAAAAACTGAAGCCATACTCCCGACCAAAAAAATCATTTTAGAATTCTATAATAGATTAACAAGAAAATACAATAACATCATTTGTTTTTACTTGTTAGTCATATTTGGTAATAATTAACAAGAAAATACAATAACATATTAAGGACAATATGATTTTTCTGGGACAAATCTTGGATCATAAATTACTTTTTTTTTGAACGGAGAGATTATGCCTAACCCCCGAACCAAGAAGAATCGAAGAATAGGTATGCAATCAGCACACACCAGGTTCTTGCAAGTGATTGTCTTGATTCTTCATGGTTGTCCTGGAGGGAGTTGACACAATTTGAGATGCCTGACACAACACAAGGGTGATGATAGTCTACCATTGATGATTTGATGTGTATGCTCCGTCTGTATCATCTAAATTCTATTTCTCTTGTCCCGAGTTCGGATGCGGAATGTCTTGCTTTTTTGCACTTGTGCAGAACCTACTCCCATGTGAGTTGGTGGACTTCCCTTGCAAGTACCTGGGGTTACCTTTATCTCTGAAAAGATTAACCAAGGCGTAGCTCCAACCTATCATAGACAGACTTGCTGATCAACTCCCAGAATGAAAGCTGACTTGATGAATCGGGCTGGTAGGATGGTCCTGGTACAACATGTACTCACTGCTATGATAGTCTATATGGTCATGGCAATTGATCTCCCCCTGGGCAATCAAAGCAATCGATAAAATTCAAAGAAGTTTTGTATGGAAAGGTCGTAAAGATGCACATGGGGGCCATTGTCTCATTGCCTGGCTAAAGGTGTGTCGTGACCGTGAGCTTGAGGTCTTGGAATCTCTGGTCTCTAAGGCCCTTGGAATTGCCCTACGGGTGAGGTGACCTTGGCTGTGAAAATCAGAACACATAAATCATGGGCCAGTTTGCCTTTCCAAGTCAGCAGGCAAGTCCAAGCTCTAATGTCGCTGGTAGTTCTCACAAAGGTTGGCGATGGGGCTAATACCCTATTCTGGAAAGACAGATGGTTACAAGGAAAAAGCATACAGGCGATAGCTCCTGTTCTGGTAACTTCAGTACCCAAAAGACGAGCTAACAAGCGAACAGTACAAGAAGCTTTGACAAATGAGCGATGGTTAGAAGATATTCAGGGAAATATATCTGTTGAAGCATTGATGGAATTTCTAACTATTTGGGACATGTTAGGCAATGTGGTGCTGCAACAAAGGGTACCTGACACTCATATCTGGCAGCTATCAACACAATCGGCATATAAAGCTCTCTTTCACGGGTCTATTTACTTTGAGCCATATCAACGAATTTGGAAGACCCGGGCTCCCCCTAAATGCCGTATCTTCATGTGGTTGGTTGCTCATAACAGATGCTGGACTGCAGATCGCCTAGCTCGGCGAGGCCTTTCCCATCCTGCACAATGCCCACTATGTGACTAGGAAGAGGAAAGCATCCAACACCTATTAGGGCCATGTGTGTTCACAAGAGAATTCTGGTTTAGGTTGCTTCAATCTGTTGGTTTGGCTGCCCTTACCCCATAGCCACACGAACCTTTCTTTGATGGCTGGTGGAAAAGGGTTGATGAGGGGGCTAGTAGTGAAGCCCTAAGATAAGAATTAAATTCCTTAATAATCCTTGGCGCATGGACGGTCTGGAGATATCGCAACGATTGCGTTTTCAATGGAGCCAGTCTCAATATAGTGGCAGCCTTGGCTATCACTAAAGAGGAGACTGGACTTTGGGCTCTGGCAGGGGCTGAAAGACTGGCAGTGCTAATTGGGGTGGGCTAACTGTATGTGTTTTTTGATCTGGTCATGACCCCTGCGCCTCTATGGGGTGATATGGGGTTTTGTTTTCCCTCTTGGGAGTGTGTCCTGGGTGTGTGTGAGTCTCTGTATGACTCTTCTTTTTTATTAATATAATGATACACAGTTCTTCTGCGTGTTCGAGAAAAAAATCTTAGTATCCTAGTTATTTGTTTACTTTTTTCATGCGTGCGCTTGTTAAGACACAATAAGATAGAAGCGGGTGGCGAAACTGAGGTTCTCTTGTTTTAGGTGATGATGAGCTTGCTCTCTTGGGAACATGAGAACACCTAACTGAAGGAAGTGAGTCTAGCTCAACTGGTCAGAGGTAGGGGTTGTTTTGCACCTCAATTTTTTAACTCGGATTTGGGTGTTTATTCTTTTATTAACCGAAAATTGGACGCGAGATATTTATCTATTTAATGCACGGTGCAAATGTTCAAAAGATTCTATCAAAAAGATTCGCAGAGATAGAGCTGACAAATTTGAAAATTTCTTGTCGAACTAGCTAGACTGAACTGACAAATCTGAGATCTTCTTGTCGAACTAGCTAGACGAATGCAAACTTCTTGATTAATGCCATAAAGATGTGCACTCTATGATCCAGTTGTCAAAGCAGCACATGGGAGGAGAGTAGGCGATTGAGATTTCAGACCGCACTGGTTGAAACTTTTTTGTGAATTACACATATGTCGCTCTCCAATTTGAGCTTCATTCTATCGATAGGAAAAGGTTGGGGGAGAATCACTAGCCTTCTACTGATATAAAATCACTTTACCTTTTCTTAAAAATAGTACTCCCTCCGTATCGAAATATTTATCGCCGTTGACTTTTTTCTACAACTTTAATCATTCGTCTTATTCAAAATATTATGCAAGTATCATCTATTTTGTTTGTCACATGCTTTACTATTGTAGGTATTTTAAGCTTGACTTACCCTTTTGCATATTTGCAATAATTTTTTGAATAAGACGAATGGTTAAAGTTGTAGAAAAAAGTCAACGGCGACAAATATTTCGATACGGAGGGAGTACCCGATACATATGCCTTTTTACATTGGTGATAAAAGACAAGAAGATAAAATATGCAAGGCAACTTCACCAACCTAAAGCTGCTGTAGAGGAGTCGCTTTCCTGCGTTTTTGGCTGCTGCCACACAGAAGCATCTCGCAATTTAGCATGTCATGATACTATTTGCCCCGAAAGATTTGATGTGCGCGTCTCTCTCCCTGTGATTTAACTTTTTCATTATGATAAACATGCATCTGCTGATTAAAAAAAATACTGCACTGTTTATTTCTTTTCCTAAATTCTGATGCAAACCTAACTACATGAACTAGGTTAGAAGTCTGGCAATGCACTCCGGAGTAAGTTACACAGGGTTTTTAAAAATTACATAACCCCAGCCGCTGCATCAACTATGGATGCAGAAAGCCAGTTGTTATTATAACTCTGACAAAAAGGTGAACAGACAATAAAAGTTTGCATAATCTAAACACGACATGTCAACAGTTTCAGATATAAATCCTATTGCTCACTCCGCCAATGCTTGGTAAATATGCCAATCACTACATTGCGATACAATTCTTATTTGGTGATGCTCCTCTTTTTACAGCACACCAGAAACGAATCATATGCGATTTAGTATGAGTTTTAACAAAAAAAAACTTGTTTCGGCTAGTATTGACATGAATAAAAATGGACCAGAGCGCATAATCCTGAAGTCGTTGAATTCAGCTGTTTCCAAAAGGATTGGAATGGACGTTAAAAGTGTGAATTTTCCATGAACCAGGCATACGTCATCATTCAAGTTACTCAAGAGGGTAGTTGACAAATCTCAATCGCACAGCACAATTGTTCTCACGCCTAATAATATAACAATGATGCATAAAGTCGATCTGTATTGATGAAATTACGCTCTTGCTTCAGCATGCACCTTTTAATTTTCAGAATCCACAGGAGATTTTGCACGTGAAAGTATTAAGACGTTTGGTCATATCTTAATCTGCAGTATACTTCATCAGAACTCAATTTTAATATGCAGAGTCTTGGGCTATTCGAAACCTTTTTTTTTTGAAACGAATGCTATTCGAAACTTAAGGACTACAACATTCGAACGATGGACACCTGCAAGACCCTCGAGGCCTCGAGTACTTACTGACAAGGCCAGTCTCAGTGCAGGATTTCATCATACGGTTACCTAGACCAGAATCTTATAGGTAACGGTGCGAAATGAGTTTCATGGTCACATCCCATGAAACTCTTCACTCTCTCTCCTCTGTCACATCAGCACATTTAATGCCATGAAATTCCCATGAAACCCTCACTGCATTAAATGTTGCAAGCTAATTGACTGCTAAATGCTGTTCATTTACTATTACACTACTGCCATACATAATTTCCAAGGAAGGAGGAGAGAATGTTGTCACTGCCTAGTGTGTGTTGTAGCAGGCATATGATTATATGAACATATATAGATGGTAGTCGCCGTTTTGATCTTTTTCTGAAGTTTAATTCCAAGGTGAAGTTCCCTTTCTCATTCTCTTCTTAAATAACCTTTTGTCATACTAGTTCCAAAGCTTATGGTCCCTTTTAACCACAGGATTGGTATCGTCTTGCCAGTTCTGAAAGTGCCTTGAATGAAAGCTATAGGGAAGTTCCTCGAATGTAAAGAGAAGCTAGTTTTATCTCGAAGAACTGTCAATTCCTTCATTCTCACATAAATCAGATTCCATTTGATAACTGAAGAAAATGTAAGTGTCACGACTACGTTGCTCTTGTTCCTCAACAACGACAGAAGCCAAATCCAGAATGTTTCTAGAAGTTATAGGCGTAATAATCACTCCCATTTCTTTCTTACATACACAGAAAATTTGACCCAAAATTTCATTCATATATAAATGCTTGGTTACATACATAATACATTGATGTTCGTGCCATCGTGTTCAGTCGGATCAAGATCAAGCTTCCAAATCACACGGAACCACCAACATAAACAGCCGCAGAAGATCCGAATGCATCATAAATCCACTTTTCTCCTACCCAATTCCAGCTTTTACCTACCCTTTTCATTCCCTCTACGTTTTTCGTTATTCAAACTCCATTTCTTGTTGCTTTCTTCCACCTTCTCGTCTCGAGCTGTCTGTTCCGCGCCGCGTGGAAAGTGGGAACCCCCCACTCTCCTCTCCTACCTCTATCCGCCGCTCCAGAGGTTTCGTTTCGTCACTCGGTCACTCTCCTGCACTGCGCATTCACAATGCTCTAGAGCCCCCAGCATAAATCCAAAAGGGGGAGTTGCCGAGCAGAGTAGAACAGACGGGCTTCGTGCGGGCCGGGGGAGATCAGAGGGGTGCCGCCATGGCCGACAAGGAGGGGAATCTGGACGCCGTCCTCAAGGAGGCCGTCGACCTGGTAACTACTGGCTTGCTCCTGCTGCGGTTCTTCGGGTTGTACCCTGGTGTCCGGACAAGGCTGCCTTTGGGCGTATCTTGGTTCTTGGATTAGGAGTAGCACGGGCGGTTTCGTTTCTTGGTTTCTTGTAGTGGAATTAGGATGTGGGTTGTGGTTTCAGTTACTTGACAAGAACGTGGTGGCGTTAGCATTGCACAGTGGGAGAATTGGTCTGCTGATTCTTGGTCTTCTGGGTGACATGCAGGAGTCGGGCGTCTGGTTTATGTTTTTTTTAATCCCAAGTTTTTTTTTAATCCCAAGTTAATTAGTTTCTGTTCACGTTGCGATGTTGTAGAATCTTGCTGTTATATGTTGTTGGATTGACGCGTTAGTACTTCATGGCCAATTCATGTTGTGCTTAGAGATGTGAAGAGGCTCCCGGGTTGCTACTTCTTGTTCGACTGGTGCGGTGGGTGGCAGAATTGGGGTGGTTTCTTATTTAATGTTTGTAAAATTCAGAATTTAGGTAACGTCTCTGTAATACAGTTCTTTCATTATTGTCTTACTAATTTTAGAGTTCCGTGTTCTTGCTACTCTTTCTGATCCTGACCTTTGCTTGTATGAATAAGTTGACTGTCTTTCTTACTACTCTTTCTGATCATGATAACCTTTTGCTTGTATGAATATGTTGGTTGCTGACGCCTTGCTTTAATTTTGTACTGTCCCTTTCTCTCGGTATTTTCTTTTTTTACTAAATTTGGTTAGTTATCTACGTGGAAGTTTTATTCTGTTGGAAACCCTGGGTTTGGTTGGTAGCAATAGTAGGTTGCACACTGGCAAATTGATATCATTATTATTTTTTCTATTTTGACGTGCATCAAGGCAATTAAACTGGTCGCCTTTGTATGTTCTGTAAAAATGACGTTGTTACAATTATTTTGCAGGAGAACATTCCACTTGAGGAAGTGTTTGAGAACCTGAGATGCAGCCGTGGGGGGCTCACTTCCGAGCAGGTGCAGCAACGCCTGCAAATATTTGGTCCCAACAAGCTTGAAGAGAAGGAGGTCAGGTTTTTCCAGCCCCTTTGGTCATCTCTTGGGAAAGATTTTATTCTTCCTGATTGCAGTGTGAACAATATGATTGTTCACTTCTCTATGTTACTTCAAATTTCTCATTCAGTTGGACTGTTGATTGCTGCAGGAGAGCAAATTTCTCAAGTTTCTGGGGTTCATGTGGAATCCACTGTCATGGGTCATGGAGGCTGCAGCTATCATGGCCATCGCACTGGCCAATGGTGGGGTAAGGACTATGAAAAGAATCACATTAAGTTGGTCGCATTCTTTTATTTTAGTGATTGGTGATGAGTGAAGTTTCAATTCTGCTCTATTAACAAATAGATGTTATTTTTGTTGTCATCAGGGGAAGCCACCAGACTGGCAGGACTTCGTTGGTATCATCACGCTGCTGCTTATCAACTCAACTATCAGTTTCATTGAGGAAAATAATGCTGGAAATGCTGCTGCGGCACTTATGGCCCGTCTTGCACCGAAAGCCAAGGTCCTCAATTACCACTTAGTTTGTGACATTTTACTGTATTCTCCATGCACCATCTTTGTGATATGTATTTGAAAATTGGAACTAATGTTATGTTTTGGTGGATAGGTGCTTCGTGATGGCCGTTGGACTGAGGAAGAGGCAGCCATCCTTGTGCCTGGGGACATCATCAGTATTAAACTTGGAGATATCATTCCTGCAGACGCTCGGCTCCTTGATGGAGATCCTTTGAAAATAGACCAGGTCCTTAATGTCTTTAAATTTAGTCACCTTCACACTTTTGTTTCTTCAGCTCACATTTTTGTTTCGTCTCTTACTTCTAGTCTGCGTTAACTGGAGAATCATTGCCAGCCACCAAAGGTCCTGGTGATGGTGTCTACTCTGGTTCAACAGTCAAGCAGGGTGAGATTGAGGCTGTTGTGATAGCAACTGGTGTCCACACTTTCTTTGGGAAGGCTGCTCATCTTGTCGACTCCACCAATCAAGTTGGCCATTTTCAGAAGGCAAGATTTAAAAGCCTCACATACACTCATTCGATGTTATCCATTTGAATCATCACAACATTATTGCATTCATTATCATGTGATTGATGCAGGTCTTGACAGCAATTGGGAACTTTTGTATTTGCTCAATTGCTGTGGGGATGTTTGTTGAGATAATTGTCATGTACCCTATCCAGCACAGGGCGTATCGTCCTGGAATTGACAATCTTTTGGTGCTTCTCATTGGTGGCATTCCCATAGCAATGCCAACAGTTTTGTCTGTGACCATGGCAATTGGGTCTCATCGCTTGGCTCAACAGGTTTGCATCTTTCTAAACCAAGTGATGACCAACCCAGAAGGCCCATAACTTAATTGCCTTTTACCTTTTTTTTTCTCTCTGCAGGGAGCTATAACAAAAAGAATGACTGCAATTGAAGAGATGGCTGGTATGGACGTACTTTGTAGTGATAAAACTGGAACCTTGACTCTGAATAAACTCACCGTGGACAAGAACCTCATTGAGGTTAGACTTGAACACCATCATTTAGTCCTTTATATCTGACCTTAAAACACTTACTTATATATGTTTGGTTCAGGTTTTTGAAAGGGGTGTGACTCAAGACCAAGTAATTCTGATGGCCGCTAGAGCATCCCGAATAGAAAATCAAGATGCTATTGATACTGCAATAGTTGGGATGCTAGCTGATCCAAAAGAGGTATATTGCTTGTCAAATAGGGAGGGAATGGTATACCAATCTTGTTTACTCAATGATAGGAACATCTAACAATACTTCCCACAGGCACGTGCTGGTATTCAAGAGGTTCATTTCCTGCCATTTAATCCTACCGACAAAAGAACTGCCTTGACATACATTGATAGTGATGGGAAGATGTACCGTGTTAGTAAAGGTGCGCCAGAGCAGGTATACAAAAACTGGATGGCAACATGGCTTCAAAAGCATGACCTGGATTTATCATTTATAGCATGATCCTATTTATCGTGATGGTCTGCAGATTCTCAACCTCGCCTACAACAAGTCGGAGATAGAACGAAGAGTTCATGCTGTAATTGACAAGTTTGCCGAGCGTGGACTTCGATCACTTGCTGTAGCATATCAGGTGGGTGAACTTAGAAGAATAATCATTCACAGTGCGCTTAAAACCTCGCAGAATCTAAGCTAAGTGTAGATTAGGTAGTATTCAGAATTATTTTATGGTTATTGTTATTGCACGACTTCTCTTCTGATCATCCTGTGTAATTTACGCTCATACGTTTTTAATGGCTGTTGTCTTCTGTCATGTAGGAAGTGCCAGATGGAAGGAAAGAGAGTCCTGGTGGGCCATGGCATTTTGTTGCTCTTATGCCACTCTTTGATCCCCCAAGGCATGACAGTGCTGAAACAATACGAAGGGCACTGAACCTTGGTGTTAATGTGAAAATGATCACAGGTACAGCTTTTGGCATCAATTTTCATACAATCCAATTTCCTATATACCATGCCTTCAATAAGCCTATTCTTTTTTAAAAATTAGGATAAAATCATAAATATATATGATTATTGGGGATTGTCGGATCCTTTATGTTAGTGAAGTCGCTGGCATTTGCCTTGCGTCAGAGGGTATTTTTGTTCCATTTATTCTGTAAGATGATGCACTGGACTACTGGAAGTATAAGGATCCTGATCTGCCATGTTGGTGGCTGAGAACAGATAGGATGGGTCTACAAAACTGTAATATCTCAACGAGAAATTCATGGTCTTGATGAAGTTATATAATGCGAAATACTGTTCTATGTGGTGGCAGTATTGGGAATTGGGATATTATGCCCTAAAAAAAGGAAGTATTGGAATATTTTTGCAATGTACCTGCTTTCTGTGTCAAGGTTGTGTGCCTGTCTAGGTTTCCTTTAGAAAACATGTGCCATTGTTGTGTCCTATCAGAGTGGCTTCTCATAAGTTTTACCTTGTAGATTCTAGGTGATCTTGCACAAGCATGCGGATTTTTTTTTTAACTTCTGCATGCGTGATTTTTAAAACTCCTAGGTGTGTTTTTGGGAGAGGTGTTCACAATTCCACCAAAGAGGCTTGCCGCTGAATAATTTCCTAAATGCATGAATAATGGGCTTAAGTTAACACTATGCTTATATTATTTGTGGTCTCTGTGAATTATGCTGTGAATAGGAAGTTGGAACGCTGAAATGAACCATATTACTGAATGTTTCATTGGATCTATATTAAACCTTTTCTCCTAATTCTGTCCGTCCATCTGATGTGGATCTGACTTATGTTCTTATTTCCAGGTGATCAGCTAGCAATTGGGAAGGAAACAGGACGTCGCTTAGGAATGGGTACTAACATGTACCCTTCCTCTGCTCTGTTGGGACAGAATAAGGATGAGTCTATTGCTGCTTTACCAGTTGACGATTTAATCGAGAAGGCTGATGGTTTTGCTGGTGTATTCCCAGGTATGTTTCAATTCAGTAGCAGGGAAAAACATGGGGTAGATAGTGGAGAAAAAAGAAGAAAATATGATAGGAGAGTAAGTTTATTTGTTTTCATTTTTCCAGAGCACAAATATGAGATTGTAAAACGTCTGCAAGCACGAAAACACATCTGCGGAATGACTGGTGATGGAGTAAACGATGCTCCAGCCCTAAAGAAAGCTGATATTGGTATAGCTGTTGCTGATGCAACTGATGCAGCCAGAAGTGCTTCTGATATTGTCCTAACAGAACCTGGCCTGAGTGTGATCATTAGCGCTGTTCTTACCAGTCGGGCAATTTTCCAGCGCATGAAGAACTACACTGTATGTCAGAAGGAAACCTACTGAAATATCTTTCAGGGAAATAATATTTCATTTTGCTGATCCACCTTCATGTTTGCAGATCTATGCCGTCTCGATCACAATACGTATTGTGGTATGTTTTCTTGACTTATGTGTAGGACATGAGGTTGTCCAAATTCGTGGGCCCTCCTTTGACTACATTATTTTTCATATTTTATTGTTGTATACATGTGCGAAATGTTTTTTTTTTGTATTTATCTGAGTACTCTTGGTTGTTAATGTTTTTCTAATCTGGTTTTAGTCGTTAATGTTATGCTGCAAGTTAATTAGAATGACACATTTAATTAGATTTGAGCGTATGGTTTCCCCTACTAGAATTGATGGTCACCTATGTGGTATATTCATCTTGTCTTGATCCTTAAAACTATGTCAATTATCTGGGATTAACACGTTTGTTTGCTCATATTCAACAGCTTGGATTTATGCTGCTTGCCCTCATATGGGAGTTTGATTTCCCACCATTTATGGTCCTGATTATTGCAATTCTAAATGACGGTACATCCCTTTCTTTCCCTTCATTCCTTTTTTCTATCACAGTATGATGGTGGAACGTAGTAAGCACGTTTCATTTTCACCTGAACCATTGTTTGATATGAACAGGTACCATAATGACAATATCAAAGGATCGAGTAAAGCCTTCTCCGCTACCTGACAGCTGGAAGCTGGCTGAGATTTTCACTACTGGAATTGTGCTTGGTGGATACTTAGCAGTGATGACTGTTATTTTCTTCTGGGCTGCATATAAGACAAACTTTTTCCCTGTAAGGATCATAAAAAATGCCAGAAAATGCTTTTATTGTTCTATTGGAAAAACCTATATGACTTGATCAATCCTATTGAACATTTCGATAACAAAATGGTTTATGAAGCTAGTACTGCAAATACTGCAGCATTAAGTTTTGTCATTGGTTCTGAGACTTGCTTTGACTTACTATTCCATGGTATTCTAGAGGATCTTTCATGTCGAAAGCCTTGAGAAGACAGCTCAAGACGATTACCAGAAACTTGCCTCTGCTGTATATCTCCAAGTTAGCATTATCAGTCAGGCTCTCATCTTTGTCACAAGGTCTCGCAGCTGGTCATTTGTTGAGCGCCCGGGCTTTCTGTTAGTGTTTGCTTTCTTGGTTGCACAGCTGGTATGCTCTTTATCCTCTTGCTCTTCACCACTTGATGAAATTCACTTACTGGAGTTAGTCCCATCAGCCAAGTTCTTCCTTTCGAATGCAGATAGCTACATTGATTGCTGTATACGCTAACTGGGGATTCACCTCGATCAAAGGCATTGGATGGGGCTGGGCCGGTGTTGTGTGGCTCTACAATCTCGTCTTTTACTTCCCACTCGATATCCTCAAGTTCCTCATCCGATATGCTCTGAGCGGGAAAGCATGGGATCTTGTCATTGAGCAAAGAGTAATACCCAATATTAAGTTGCTGTGAACATTACTTATTTGACCTAATTACATGCATCTATGACTAATTGCTGGTTTCATGCAGATTGCATTTACAAGGAAGAAGGACTTTGGCAGGGAAGAGAGGGAGCTCAAGTGGGCACATGCGCAGAGGACGCTCCATGGGCTGCAGCCACCGGATGCCAAGCTGTTCCCTGAGAGGGTGAACGAGCTGAATCAAATGGCTGAAGAGGCAAAACGGAGGGCTGAGATTGCAAGGTAAGTTCAAAACTGTTGAGATAATTTGCAAAACAATTTTTGATACTGATACCGATGTTATCACTCGGGGGAAAAAGGACACCAATATCAGTGCTTTCCATGATCTCTCATAGCACCCGAGGCCATTCGCCTCCAATTTTTTATGGGAAAAGTCTAGATCATCCCCTCACCTATGAGGGTTGGATTACATAACCCCCCAACCTATGAAACGATCTATCACCCCTGAACTTTTCAAAACCGGTCAAATTACCCCCTAAAGCAATTTTGAAAAATCATAGTAAATCATAGAAAAATCATAAAATGGAAAATTCAATTGTGTTGGACTCCAAATGAGTATATCTACACAATGGACATATAATATGATATGCTTCAGTACATTTTTTACAGCTATGAAGAAAAGTATAGATCTAAAGCTACAACAAAAAAATGTACTGAAGCATACTATATTATATTTATTATATGTTCACTGTGTAGATATACTCATTTGAATTCCAACACAATTGGATTTTCTATTTTATGATTTTTCTGTGATTTATTATTATTTTTGAAAAATTTCTTTAGGGTTAATTTGACCGGTTTTGGAAAGAGTCCAACCCTCGTAGGTGAGGGGGTGATCTAGACTCATGCTTCTAAACATGTTTCTCCCCTTAGAACATTTCACATAATGGCCTGTATAATGTTGATGTTAGTTGACCATTGGCTTGTTGATGTTTCTTTGCAGGCTAAGGGAGCTTCACACTCTGAAGGGACATGTGGAGTCGGTTGTGAAGCTGAAGGGCCTGGACATCGACACCATCCAGCAGTCATACACAGTGTGATGAACTGATGAAATCATATGTCCTGAGTTGAGTATATACCTGTTTCTCACAGAGGAACAGCTAGTTCTGATAGTTGGTGGTCGTCTATTATAGCTGCACCATCGAGTCATCGACAGATCAATATAGTACAGTACAAGTACATAACTGGAACTGATACTATCAGTTGAGCTCCTCTGTGAAGCCTGTGTATTGTCATCTGGGGAGGGGAGATCTCCCCTGGAATTGCAAACGCCGTTCTGCTGTCCTTGTTAGAGAACGCACGTCCGTGCTGCTGCAATCAAGTCAGAGTTGCTTGTGATGTTCAGAGAGTCAGTGACAAGTAGGCGTTGTACGCGACATTTGCTCTCACAAAAGAAGAATGCTATCTCGGCAGCACGGCTCTGAACCGTCTGTTGGGGCCAGTCGCCCTGAAGTCCTGGAAACCCATTGTAAATATACTTAGCATATACCTGTCGAATCTGTAAGGTCCTAATTAAACTCACCTGTTATAAAACATTGAGGAAAGTTTGATGAGACGACACGCATCTGCCAAAAATAACAGAGGAAGTGGTACGTAATACACAGTAGAGATCACAGAAATTAGAAGATTGTACTAACATAGCTCGAGGATCACAATTACAAGACGGTGCAATTGCTGGGTACACAGACAAACAAGCGTAAAAACCCAGCCGTGCAGGGGCCGGGTCGCTCGATCTTGGGGTTCTGAACAAGGTCACACAACACCATGGGGATGCCGTCTTCACCTCGCAATGGTGGCTGTCTCCAGCTCGACAAACTTTTCAGCCGGGAGCCGCCTCGCGCGTGCCCCTCTTCCTCCAGTCGATCGGCATGCAGTCTCTGGCCTCCTGCCAGAGCGCGTGCAACGGCTGCCCGGAGCACCCGGTCTCAGCAGAATTTTCAGGCACAATGCATGCGCTCTCCTCTCCTTGGGTTTAGGCACCAAACGTACCGTTACGACAGTAACAGGTCCAACTTTTTCCTGCTCCTGCATTAGTAAGTTACATGGTTCCAGTGCTTATTTATATATAATAGCATAATATCGCTCACCGAAAAGATAGTAGTAGTACACAATGGGCTAATGGGTACCAATTTAGCATTTCATACCTACCATAACGAAGAGCCACATATTGTTTGGATCCTGTCGTAGCAGTCTGAAGCCTCATCTACTCTTTGCATTCTTCCTGGGCAGAACGAAGATAAACGAGTTAAGATTTGGCAAGCAAATCCATTTTGTGTAACTTACAGATTTCCCAATTATGGAACCACTGAGTAGGTCCAAGATGAACTCACCTGTGTGGACTCACTTGCCCAAGTATGAGTTGAAGTAATGCGGCTCCTTGGTATAGTAGATGTACCACTGGACCTCCTCATCTTCCTCTGACTTGTGCTCATATGCCTGTAGTTGCTGAACATGCTGGATCTTTCCCCACTCGGAGGATTCATCTTGTAATGCTATCAGTTTGAGCAAGCTTCGGCTGCAATCCACCCGCAGCTTATTTAGCTTTGCCTCTCGTAAGTACTAGTGATTGACGCGCGCCCAGCGCGCGGCCGATAGAAATCTAATATCATACGCTCAATTTATGGCATAAAAACATTGTATTATACATGTTTATTAGGCTACAAACATGACATCACAAAAGTTCATATAAAGGTAGATATGAGTTTATCAGGCTATATATGATGGAGTTCCATGGCAATTAAGTTGAACATTAATAGAGATATAATACATATGAACAAAGGGTTCCATGCGTACAATACTTAAGCCCAACAGTAGTTCAGTCCGAACATGCATTTAATAGGACCATTAACTCTTTAAGTTTGATTTGAAGAAGTTGTATCTGAACAAGCACAATTAACTAAGAGGTAGTCTTCAGGTTTATGGAGGAAATCAGCGTTGCCATCAGAGTGCTTGTCGATGCCCTTACACATACACATAGCTACATCAGAATAATCATGACATGAGCAAAACAGGGGGAGTCTAATTAATCATATCACTACACGGGAATGAGTGAATGGGGAATAGGAGGCTTATACCTCCCAAAGGTCAGCTCTTGCATCGTTCATCATATCCCTATGACCAATAATGAGCATTCCATAGCTGTGAACCAAAACAGTGTCTCATTAAACTTTTCCAAAGTCATACTGTCATATAATTTTTTATAGCAAAGAATAACCCATAAAACAGAATATCATGTGAGAACCATCATATAATTTTAATATACCTGAAGCTAATGGTATCTTGTTTCATCAGGGTGCCCCTGCAACTACAGGTTTCTGTTGGTAGTGCTTATTGACAAATATGCTCTGCACATAACCACATTTAGATTAGCTTCTGACCAATTTTGTAATGGATAAGATAAGCACGTGTTCTGACCAACTCTGACCATCAGGGCGCACCTGATTAGTGCAGCATGAATCAATTTATAAGTTACAGAAGGGAAATAGAAAAAATGATCTTTTTTGACAAGGGAATAGGCACGTTAGAACTTAGATAAACATATTGTAGACCAAAGAGATAGATATAGATGCAAAGGGCCTAAATAAATCATGAATCAACAGATGGAAACATGTATAGAAACTAAATATGCAGTGAACACACACATGTTGCTGGTGGCATAAAAGACTGGAGAATATAAGACCATCACTGGTCACCTCAATGTTAAAGCATCGCACCTGCAAGGATAATCTGAGCAGGACATAGGTCATTGGTATGTCTACAGAAAAGCTCTTGAAGCCTGAGAAATTGTGACAAAAAAGTGCAATCAGTTATGCAAATGAAAGTTTGCATGGAGGAAGGTACACTAATCCTATAAGCTATAGCTAGAAAAAGTGCTAAAAAACTTTGAGCATGAAAATTAGATGAAATCTTATCAGTTCTCAATATTCTAATCCAGAGGAGCCGCTACCTTGTCGAACTTTTGTGCAGAATTGGGTTAATCCAAATATGATGACCCCTATAAAATTTTATCAGTGTTATACAATGTAATCATAAGGGAACTGCTATCTGATCAAACTTCTATGGATTAGCTCCATGAAAATCAGATCTCACCTCCACACTCAGGTCTCAACAATGAGCGCTTGCTTGACCATTATGATTGTCTAATTGTTACCAAACACGAATGCCATCGATCCGTTTTTAACCAATCAATTGCTTGAGAAATTTATAGTAGTGGGAAAATAGGCTTACCTGGTTAAAGCCTGATGAGGCACATGACAGAAGGCTTTATCAATCAGAGCACTGCCATACTTAATCTAAAATAAGGTACCAGCAAAAACAAGGCAATTAATCTCCACTTGAGATTGTGTAATTAACAGAGGACCATCAGTTTACATACTTTCCTTAAATCACCCCTCCTTTCTGATCACAACCTGCATGTCCTTAGGCATGGGGTGCTGCACCACAACATTATGCACCTGGGGCAATTCAGTCAGATATTACATAAGAATCAGTCCATTCTTTGAATCTTAATTGATAAAGAAAAGTAGTCGAAATCAACAAACCTGACGGGAGCAGCAAAGGTTATCAAAACTGGCAAGAGGAAACCAGAACAAGGCAATACAACTGCAAAACAGGATACCATAATTTATAAATTGGTACCAGTAAAAATAACCATTGCTTAACTAAAATATTATGTACTCTGGAGATGCTCATCGCCTAACAACTCCAGATAAACCATACATACCACTAAATCAGAAGGGCTAAGCAGACCAGGCTGAGCATAACATGGGAGGAAGCAGAAGTTGAGGGATTCCAAAATTTTCATTATTAAACAGCTTGTGGCATGCAAAATATGTCACTAAAAAGTGACAAAATCAGTTGTTCGGTTGAGCCTAAGAAGCAATAAAGAGAAATACAAATATTCTTGAACTCCTTAAGAACATATAGTAACAGATATAGTCAATGGCAAAAAGACTACATGTATATCGACCCATCTCAAAAGCTGATGGAAGGTTCATTCATAAATTAACTGCCTCTAAAAGCAGTTAAAAACACAGGGTTATCATATAAAAAATTGGGTATATGTGCAATGCTAAATTGTAAACAATGGTAGGGTGTACATATCATTGTAATGACAAAAACAACCAATGTAGGTGGAATAAAAATTCTGACCTGCTGGAGGTGTAGGCTTGTCCTTGATGTGTTTAGAGCACAATGGGGAGAGCAGACAGTCGAAGCCTCATCATGACCATTCAATCGATCACTTTCCAAGCTGTTGCCACAATGGATCGGAGAGGAATCACCTTGCAGCATAAGTGAGATGGGGAAGAGGTGCAGAAGGGTAGTGTTGGAGGAAAGGAGCGAGTTCACCTTGCATGACCGGATAGCATCCGTAGTCCTCCAATGGCTAGGTATGCTTGCTCCATTGCAGCGATGAAGATTGGCCAGAGGGAGCGGTGATGGACGATAAAGGTGCTGCTAGGAGATTGGAGAGGGCATGGTACGTCGGCGGCCGCTGTCTCGCGGAGGCCGGCGAGCCGGCGGGAGCCACCACCATCCAGCGCAGAAAAATCATGATGCTGAGAAAGACATCGGGAGAGGATAGAAGGGGATGAGATGAAAGCGATGGAAGGGCACTCATAGCCACCACAACGAAGTACGTCTCCGCTCGGGGCTGCGGCCGGGCGCAGCTCCGCTCACGCGCCGCCGCCGCCCGTTGCCGCGGTGCCCGCTTCTGCTCCCCTGCTGCCAGCTGCCCCCACCCTTCGCTTGTGCCCTCATGCCATCGCGGCCCGGCCGTCTGTCCTGCCCGGGACGCCGGAAGGGGCGACGCATGGCCGGAAGAATATGTCGACGACGGCACGCGAGTGGGGAGGAGGCGAGCGGAGCTGCGGAGGAATTTTTTTTCTCTGGACACTCGATGGTTCCGGACGGTAGATATTTTTGGCCTAGCAATTGCTGGTTGACACGTGTACCATCCTATTAAACGATGTTGAGCGCTAATGTAAGCCGTAAAATTGGAATCTGACGGTACAACGATTTTTTACCGACGTGGACGGGTCGGCCGGCCGCCGGACCCGCCCAGTTTAAAGAGATCTATCTACTAGTGATTGGCGCGCGCCCAGCGCGCAAGGCAGAACCGTATGATAGAGTAGATTTATATAAAATAAATAAAGCTTTATGACTCGATTAAGATGATATGTCGATATATAGTAGATAGACATAGCATACATGGCTGCTTAGATTAACATGACGATCAAACATCAGGAGGTAGAGAGGTAGACACAGTTACGTAATTTACAGGATCTAGCATCGATGGAACGATGCATATAGACAGGACAAGCATTGCTGCGAAGCTGTTGCAGTCTTTAGGCTGGTAAGGCGTGACCTGCAGGGGTAACGGAGTAAGTAGAAAAGGAACATTGTAACACGGTTTGCTGAGAGGTTTAATGACGAGATACATAGAAGTTTTTCTGACAGTATTTTTGGTGCAGTGATGAGATACGAGAAGTAGCCTCATGCACTAATCATATCACTACACGGGAATGAGTGAATGGGGAATAGGAGGCTTATACCTCCCAAAGGTCAGCTCTTGCATCGTTCATCATATCCCTATGACCAATAATGAGCATTCCATAGCTGTGAACCAAAACAGTGTCTCATTAAACTTTTCCAAAGTCATACTGTCATATAATTTTTTATAGCAAAGAATAACCCATAAAACAGAATATCATGTGAGAACCATCATATAATTTTAATATACCTGAAGCTAATGGTATCTTGTTTCATCAGGGTGCCCCTGCAACTACAGGTTTCTGTTGGTAGTGCTTATTGACAAATATGCTCTGCACATAACCACATTTAGATTAGCTTCTGACCAATTTTGTAATGGATAAGATAAGCACGTGTTCTGACCAACTCTGACCATCAGGGCGCACCTGATTAGTGCAGCATGAATCAATTTATAAGTTACAGAAGGGAAATAGAAAAAATGATCTTTTTTGACAAGGGAATAGGCACGTTAGAACTTAGATAAACATATTGTAGACCAAAGAGATCGATATAGATGCAAAGGGTCTAAATAAATCATGAATCAATAGATGGAAACATGTATAGAAACTAAACACACACATGTTGCTGGTGGCATAAAAGACTGGAGAATATAAGACCATCACTGGTCACCTCAATGTTAAAGCATCGCACCTGCAAGGATAATCTGAGCAGGACATAGGTCATTGGTATGTCTACAGAAAAGCTCTTGAAGCCTGAGAAATTGTGACAAAAAAGTGCAATCAGTTATGCAAATGAAAGTTTGCATGGAGGAAGGTACACTAATCCTATAAGCTATAGCTAGAAAAAGTGCTAAAAAACTTTGAGCATGAAAATTAGATGAAATCTTATCAGTTCTCAATATTCTAATCCAGAGGAGCCGCTACCTTGTCGAACTTTTGTGCAGAATTGGGTTAATAATGCTCACAGAAATTAGAAGATTGTACTAACATAGCTCGAGGATCACAATTACAAGACGGTGCAATTGCTGGGTACACAGACAAACAAGCGTAAAAACCCAGCCGTGCAGGGGCCGGGTCGCTCGATCTTGGGGTTCTGAACAAGGTCACACAACACCATGGGGATGCCGTCTTCACCTCGCAATGGTGGCTGTCTCCAGCTCGACAAACTTTTCAGCCGGGAGCCGCCTCGCGCGTGCCCCTCTTCCTCCAGTCGATCGGCATGCAGTCTCTGGCCTCCTGCCAGAGCGCGTGCAACGGCTGCCCGGAGCACCCGGTCTCAGCAGAATTTTCAGGCACAATGCATGCGCTCTCCTCTCCTTGGGTTTAGGCACCAAACGTACCGTTACGACAGTAACAGGTCCAACTTTTTCCTGCTCCTGCATTAGTAAGTTACATGGTTCCAGTGCTTATTTATATATAATAGCATAATATCGCTCACCGAAAAGATAGTAGTAGTACACAATGGGCTAATGGGTACCAATTTAGCATTTCATACCTACCATAACGAAGAGCCACATATTGTTTGGATCCTGTCGTAGCAGTCTGAAGCCTCATCTACTCTTTGCATTCTTCCTGGGCAGAACGAAGATAAACGAGTTAAGATTTGGCAAGCAAATCCATTTTGTGTAACTTACAGATTTCCCAATTATGGAACCACTGAGTAGGTCCAAGATGAACTCACCTGTGTGGACTCACTTGCCCAAGTATGCGTCGAAGGAATACGGCTCCTTGGTATAGTTGATGTACCACTCCGCCTCCTCATCTTCCTCTGACTGATCGGATCGCTCCTCTTCTTCCTGTGTCTTGTGCCCATATGCCTGTAGTTGTTGAACATGCTGGATCTTTCCCCACTCGGAGGATTCATCTTGTAATGCTATCAGTTTGAGCAAGCTTCGGCTGCAATCCACCCGCAGCTTATGTAGCTTT
>OAMR01001057.1:97681-130856 GCA_900205405.1 Echinochloa crus-galli
GCGCGAGAGGAAGCTGTGGGTGGGGAGGGAGGGGAAGCGCCGGCGAGCGGGGGAGGCGGGGAAGGGCGCCAGCGGCTAGGCGCGTGTGGCAGCGTGGCGGAGGGGAGGTAGGGGCGGCGGCGGAGCAGACATACCGGAGGGAGGCGATGGAGGGGCACGGCTGCCGACGGTGAGGGATGAGATCTGCCCAAGCTGCCGACATCAATGTTCTAAGCGAAGCTTGTTTTTCCAAAGTATCCCGCTCTACTGGCCTGCTTGAGATTGATATGTGACGGAGTTTTGAAGTACCAATAGCTCTCTTGAAATCCTTCCCCTCACTAATAAGTACTGCTTCATCTTTTGTTATATACTGAGCAAAAGACCGAACAACATCGTGCATGGTGCATGCTGAGTGGTTATAGTATTGTTTGTTTGGTTCTAACAGGTTCCTTGAAATCAATTCTTTGTAGTACTCAAATGCCATATCTTCTGGTAGCTTTGAGCTCAGTTTGTTGTGTATTATGTAACCTTGTGCGATCCAAAGCTGGCCTATTTCTCCTCCTCTTATTAGCTCATCTTTAGGGAAAAGGGAGCAGAACAGAAAACATTGTTTCAAGTGTGAAGGCAATTCTTCGTAACTCAAATAGACTGCTTTGTTAATGTCGTCATCGATTCCTTCCATCGACCATGTGAAGTGCTTAGTCACATCCATCCAAGCGTCTCTTGTTCTACTAGTGTTGAGCAAGAGCCCTCCAAGCACCTTAACTGCTAATGGCAACCCATCACATCTTTCCACAATTCTTATCCCGATATCCTTTAAGCTATCGACGTCGGCTTCATCATTCTCATTCAATACAACCTGTGTTTGAAAAGAGAAGGCAGCATGTGTGTGCGACAGAGAACTGTCAGAATCGGGGTATGCTGGAGCAGAGGTACGTTATCTCTCCCCCTGAGCAATTTAACAGGTGGGGATATCTCTCCCCCCGTTGATCCTTCAAAAAAAAAAGTGGGTGCACCAGACCCATAAAACAAAACTTCCCCTGGCGTTCAGATGTTCAATTAAGTAAACTAACTCATGATATGCATTCTGGTAGGTTCAGAGCATATTAAAGTACATTAAAGGGCTTACATGGCACTTTTGCATACACGGAGAAGAGAGACACAATAAAAATGAAAAAAAATAGCCTCTCATTTATGTTTTTCAAGGAGAGATAACCTTAGAAACAAGCCATTTCTTTGATAATTTTTAGTATCATCTCGAGATTATGTGGCATGGCTTTTATTACTTAAAAAAGGTTGTGTACCATTGAAAGGACATCTCCTACATTAAATGCAGTGGACTATATATGAAAAAAATGAAATTGGTTCGTCACAATTTCTTTGATAAATATTAATGTAGGTTAGGAGAGTGAACAAATTGTACTATGGTATAGACTTACATTATTATTTATACTATAAATATCTCCGACGGACATTGCGCCATGTCCCTTCACGGACATTGTGCAACTCCGACGCCGTGTGGAAACATATTCATCGCATCTCTCCGAAGATCTTCACAGCTATGGCTCTGGTACCACTTGTTAGATAAAACCGGCACTAGCGTCGAGATCCCGACGGATCGACTAGCACCATCGCAGCGGAAACAACAAGATCACAAACGCCATCACGAAGATCAACACGAGAACGACACCGAGGCACGATATTTTTAACGAGGTTCGGCCATGTACCTACATCCTCGGGGCCTGACTATGGGCGCTCCTCCCCATAAACAGCAGCTACACCGGCATCCGGGCACCACCGCGGCCACGCCGCCGCCCACACCAGCCGCCAAGTCGTCTCACGGTTACACGGTAGTGCCCTCATATTTATGGGCCCTAGGATACAGAGTACGACCAGAACTCTATCCCTAACCTACCAATTACAACTCAAGTCCACGTCGTAACCAAAACATACACATATTCGACATAACTCGACACAACTCTAACAGGTTAGGAGAGTGAACAAATTGTACTATGGTATAGACTTACATTATTATTTATACTATAAATATCTAAAACTTTTGACAACCAACAGACTCACCAGTTATTGAAACACTATCCCTCCTAACGATCCCAGTCACCGGACCTTTTTTCGTCATAATTTTGACAACCGACGAATCCACTGGTCATTGAAACACTAGCGACCCTAGCTGTCAGACTTGTTTTTTTTTGTCAAACCCTCCACCTTAGTTGTCCGTCTTTGTAATATGGAATTGTCGAGTTCGTAACCAACACGGTATCCGACCAACTATATGTTATGTAATTTTATTTTTTATTAAACATGTGTGTCGCACGTGCGTTCTTCCTAGTTAGACTTATAGAACAAAATAGTTAGCCTTGAAAACTTATTTAAGATGAGACCTATATGTAGTTATTGCTTTTTTTGCAGATAAGTAACTATTGCTTGTTTGATCCTAAACAATACGTTGAATGTATGACAAAACACAGTCTTCCTATCTCTTAGTTCGTGCTAAAAAGGAGTTGAGATCCACGAACACATGGTATACATTATACAACATATGCAATTACAATTTCGACCCCGATGCTAGTGTATTTGACTACCGATGAACCCGATTTTTTTCATGTAACTTTTGATATGCGGGCACACAATTATAAGCATGCAAATATTTAATGTAATATATATTAAAATTACCGACCTGCTTCTTTAGTAAAATCCAAGCATCTTCTGCTTCTAGCTTGTCAACACGGTGGAGATATTGTGCTTTCACCCCACGGGCAACTCCATCGTCTCGTGTGGTCACCAAAACTTGACTGCCAGAAGCACCATCATTGAGTGGCACTCTAAGCAGGTCGTTCCACACCTTGTCGCTCCACACATCGTCCATGACCATGAAGAACTTCTTTTGCCGAACTAGTTGCTTCAAAGCATGCTCAAGAAGAGCCCTATCTCCTGCAAGGCCACCATAATCACCCCCAAAGGCCGCTATAGCTCTCTGTAGCAAACCAGTTTCGTTGACCTCCTTATTGATACTCAACCAAACCGTCTTGTCAAAGCTTTCGATGACGCTTGTGTCATTAAACACCATCCTAGCTAGGGTAGTCTTGCCTATTCCACCGGTGCCAGTGATAGCAGCAGTAACAACCACGTTTTTGTTGTCTCTTACATGAGGATCTTCTTCCTTCTTCAGAAGCAGATCTGTCAGCTTCTTCTTACTTTCGTCAATCTTCTCCCCGACGATGTCGGACTGGATGAAAGCAGGTCCAGTCTTCGGATTGCTATCTGACCAGGAGTCTGTGGCTTTGCTGGTGGAATAACCCGAAGAGTTGATTGCTTGTGTGATGAATCCGAAACGAGAGCTCCTTTTCTCAAGGTCCTCCAATCGCTGGTTTAGGGCCTGGATCTTCTTCCCGATGTGGTGTGCGACGACGGGGTTACGGAAGCAAAACAATATCCTCGGGATGCTCCAGCACCCTGAAGTGTTTTTTGGAGCAGCAACAGCTGAAGACGAGGGATCTTCTCCACCCTCCATGATCTGGCAGAGATCAAGGATGTCATCGGCGTCGTACATGACATCCTTGAGCTCCCTCACCCACCGCTCCACGGCCGAGTCGCGGATGCGCCTCCTCTCGGCATCGGCCAGGATGCTGCTCAGGTCACCGAGCGTCGTCTCGAGCTTGGTGATCTCGCCCGGCACGCCCAGGAGCATCTCCACCTCCTCCTTGGCCATGCCCATCAGGACGTCCGCCAGCTTGGACGCGAACGCGTCCAGCACCGCCGCCATGGGCCTGGGGATTGGGTGGCGAGGCGAGGCAGCAAAAATTTAGAAGAGGCCGGGCTGCTTGTGGGATATGCTGAATTTGTGTAGATATATACAAGAGAGAGGTGATCCTGAGGCATGGCTTGCATTGGTGCGTGATTGCAAGTTCGACCAACCTTGCAGCAACCCGGGTCCCAGGACTGTCTGTAATCTGAAGCAGAGGCAGCGGGACGATTTCTCTGTGTAGTCACTTCACTTGCAAAGGAACCGCAATAATTCAGGTTAGCGTGATCTTTCATGCTTTAGTATCGATCACCATCTCTTTCGCATCGGTGCTTTGTTAGTGGCGTATTTGATTTGCCAGACCGGAAGCATCATATCTTTGATTTCCTTGAAACTTTGAACAATTGATGTCTAGGTGCGTCCACTCATGCGTACTGTGGGCGACGACGACGTTGAACCAACCTAACCATTGGCTTTGTTTATAGTGCGTTGCAGGCAAGCAGGGCCAGTTAATTTGCGAAGATCAAGGGGCCTAGACGTGGAGGCTGCTCAGCAATCTTTGGTCACATCATGTTCTGTAGATCATCCTCAAGATGTGCTAGCTGAGTAGCTGAAGAATTTTTTAACGGGGGCAGGTCGGCAGCTCTATGGCCCGGCACAGTCGGGCCTGGATCCCTGGCGTTCTTGATTACTGAACACGCGGGCGCTATAATTTGCAAGATGAACGGTGTTCCCGTTCGCTCTAAGCCTACTTTCTCGGTCTTACGGTTTCCAAAAAACAACTTTAACTGAATATAAAAAATATATATTAATATTTATAGTACATAATAAATATCATTAGATAGATATTTGAATCTAATTTTTTTAATAAATTTTTTTAAAGATTAAAATATTATACATATTTTCTATAAATCGAATCTAAATCATGGCACGAAAATTAACAGCAACATATAAAAAATAACGGAGGAAGTACGACGACTAGGTCCTACTCCACCTAGCAGGTGGTGCTGGTTTTTTCTGAAAGAGAAAACATCAGCCAAGCGAACAAGGCGGACATCGCTGCCTCGCTGGCCACTGGCCTGGCCGCGCAGCCCTCCTGCGTCACCCACACCGGCTCGGCTCGGCGCGCTGGATCAATCGATATAGCTACATCTTTCGGTAGCATTCACCATATGTAACTCGGAATCGATCAGACCCAATCAAATCATTGCGCACTGCACAACTCAGTATATCTTTAGGGAAGACAGAGCTCCATGCCTTCAACGTGCAGAAGACTCTCAAGTCTCGACTTGCAGGATCGACGACCGATCGCTGGGAAAAACCAAACATGCATGCTTACCGCGGACACACCAAACAATAAGGATCGCGACATAATAAAGATCTAAATCCAAACGAGAAACAAAGCCATAAAGATCGTTACAAAAGATGGACTCACATTTTAGTCTGGCCATGATCACAATCTTCAGTCAGTGCAGTCATCTATAGCTGCATGCTAAGTACGTATTCCGCAACCTCGAGTTAACATCACAGGGACTCAGGGAGGTCGCAGCAATGTTAAATGACATATGAGCGACTGGGCGTTGGGAGCCACCAGGCATTTCACATCTGGTACGATAACTCTAACGACGAATTCGGCAGAAACTCACATAAATATACGAGTAGAATCGATCCCTTCACTGAAGACAGGGTTCGAGCTAGGTCCCTACAAGCATTTCTGTTCCATCATCAGAAATTCCTCCACTCATCAGCCACAGCCAGCCATATCCCCGCCTGAGCCAGCTACACAAGTGGTACTGGGAAATGGTCCTGCAAATAAGGAAATCATCCAGGGTAACAAGTCAGATGAGGTTGGAAAAACAAGGAAAGCTGCTACTAGTTTTCACGAGTCAGTGACAGCAAGCTTGTATTGTGCAAACATCAGCCACCACGCTCAGATGATCAAAGGCAATACAAAACGGTGACCAACTTTAACTCCTTGGTCATGTTGCTTAAAGGTCCAAACCAGCAACGACACAAGGGATCTCGTACTGCCATTCTAGTATGTCAAGTAATAGCGAATGCAGTACCCAGAAAGGGACACTACAAGAGAGTAATAAACTGAGATGCTATGTATCTACATGATCAAGCAATAAATAAGATCATAGTAACCACTTGCCACAGTGCTTAAGATTGATTCGATCTATATAAGCGTATATACTTTTCTGCTACACACAACTGCCCCCTTCATTTTCATTTTTTTTCTTAACCCCTAGGCTAAGCATATATTTTAAAACTTTACACAGAAATCAAACCCGCTAGGATGTAACTGTAAGACATATTTATATGAACATTTGGTACCAAGAAAAAAAAAGTACCATCACATACAGGTGTATACCTATTTGTTTGAAAGACGGTCTGTCGGATGATGGAATTTGCAGCTCATCTGAAATTTACAGTAGCCATGCTTCATGTAGTGAGAACACTCAAGTTCACCGGGCCTTTCAGGATATGTTGTCTTTTCCTGTTGGTGCAGAACATTCTCTGGCCTTGTGACAAAATCATGCTCATAGCCAGTACCATCATCAATTGCTTCCTGAAACAACAGTGTCACATTTCAGATACCAGAACAGAACGAGACACCATGCATTAAGTTGAAATCACAATGTGAAAAAATTTGTGAACCTCTAGAGGCCATTTAGGAATAACATCTGGTATTATTTGCATAAAAATAGGATCAGATAAGGATCAAAAATACAGATCACAATGCTTAAAAAGAAGCTTGTGTATGCTTTCTTGTCTCCATGGTAAATAATCAAATCTTCAGTATTACTAGGTGTGTTCAGTTATTAACTTATGCCATTTCCAGTGCTTCAGGAAAAAGAAAGACAAAAGAACTGCTATATTAATACAATGACTAGCATCCTCGCAAAAAAATAAAAAACAATGACTACCAATAGGTATTATTTTCAGATAAAAATATGACAAAAGTACTACTACAATATCTCTGATACAATGACTCAGCTCTAAAGCATGTCTTAAGGGGAAAAAATTGCCACCACTGAATGAAAAAAAATACATACCCCTGTGCTTGAACACCGATCCTTTGGATGATAAAATTCACAAGCTGATCCAAATTGGCATGACCCAGTTTTCATGTAGAATGGGCATTCTGCCGGATGCCACCCACTTGAAAGTCTATCTTTTGGATGATTGAATATACATGCTGATTGAAATTTACATTTCCCAAATTGCATGTAGTACCTGCAATCTGGTTGACCGGGTCTCTCAGGACAATTTTGCTGCTGCATATGGTCTTGTAGTGTGATTTTAGCAGCTGGATGGTGTTCTTTAGCAACAACCACCCTTTTTGGACTTGCTGGGCCCTGCATGCTTGGGGTTAAATCCTTTGGATGATGAAATTTACAGTTTCCCCCAAATTTACAGGACCCAGTTTTCATAAAGAAGGGACATTCAGGTTCACCAGGTCTGTCGGGATAAACCTTCAGTTCCTCTGCCAGTGGTGGATCTCTTTTTGGACGAAATCTACTTTGGAAGTTGTCCCTTGGATGGTATCTACTTTGGAAGTTGTCCCTTGGATGGTATCTATTTGGGATTTTGTCTTTTGGATGGTAATATTGGCACGATGATGCAAACTTGCAATTACCAAATCTCTGAAGGAAAGGGCATTCGGGCCTATCAGGATGGTCCAAGTGTTCCTGCTTGCACAAAGGCCCATCTGAACTGTCTGCCGAACAGCAGCCATCAGAATCATCTGAAGCAGATGACCAATCAGGATCCTACATGAAGCAGATGAGAAAAAAAAATGTTAAGATTACATTATCATAGCCACAGTTTACAAGTGCATCAGGTGACACTTCCAAAATTGCAACAGTAACCAATCTACTTCATTTGAATATATATAAAGGATGCATGTCTAATGCAATCTAATAGCAGCATGCGAAATTGCAAAACACTCTGGCTCAGATGCCAAATCCATATAAAGAAAAAACTGCAAGTCCATGTGCTACATCATAAGCCTTGGGCAATACGTGTCATACAGTACAGTACAGCACACGAGAACATTAGAAAGGATGTTGGATTAGACACAGAAGCCTAGATAACTGTCGCAATAGTACTTGCTTGTGATTGCTAGTCTTTTTGGAGATCCCTTATATCCTAGCTAAAATATGGGTTGTTATGGGGGCCTGTTTGGGAGGAAGACAGCATCTATTTTGGTTAATCAAGATCTGCCCTCACATATCTCCATATGTTTCTCATAGAGATTCTGTCCCCCATACCAGGTCTTCCTCTCCCTCTTCTAGATTACCGTGCACTGCACAGAAACCAATCTATCCCCACTTCTCAGATTCCCTTCCCATCTACCCTTTCCCAGTCCATAACATCTTAAGGTGGTTTAACTGAATATGCCCTATTGCCATACAACAAACTCAATTAGGTCATGATAGACATAGACCTGTTTCTAGGGTAGCCGCCCACCCCCAACTTAAGCATTGAACATGCAACTGTAAAGGGCCCATCATGTCTGCACTAGCCCACATGAAAAAGATTTGCAAATTTGCAACTATCATGGTAAGTACCATTAATGTATATCTATTATCTATACTCTTTTATAAAAGAATATAGATAATGAATAAGCATACATCTATACAAGGTGGTGGTAACCGATCAAGAAAATAAAATTGGACAGACCACAGATTAGTCATATCAAATACTCAGAATGCATTTTTATATAAAGGTTCAGGTTTATACGTTCAACTCAAGCATCCACTAATAGTAACAAATTAATTTTTCCAGATTCCACAAATATAGGAAGATATACATGGCCAAATCTTTGTATGATCAACAACATCAATAAAAATGCGTGTGAACAGTGTGACATGGTTTTTTAGGTCATGGGGCTTGGTTTCAGGTTTATAACATCCTAAAGGAACAGAAAAAGATATAGAAAAAAATGTAAAATGCAACTCCAACAAAGTTTGGAAGAAACTTAATCCATAAATAAGCATATGTTCTACAAGGGGAAAAAGAAGCATTGCTCTTTCTCAAAGACATATAGCAGTATTCCATGACATGGGGAGATGAGTATTTAAATCTACCATGACATATAGTGTATAATAGCTATAGAATGTATGGATGTACCTTCTTCACCTTCATTTCCTTTTCTTCTGTACAAGGAGGCACATTCTGAGGAGGTAAAAGCATCCGAAGTATGTTTGGAGGAAGAATCTCTGAGCCAACTGATATGTCATCTATGGCTGCATGTTCAGCTGATTTCTTTGATTGTGGTGAAGATTGCAAGTTAGTATCATCCCACCCTGTCGTTGGCATATGGAGTTGAACATCAAGGACTTGCTCTGGATGGTTAAAACAACATCTCTTTCCATATCTACATGTACCATTACGCATGTAATAGGTACATTTTCTTGCTCCCTGATCAAAGAACAAAATTTAGCTTCAGCAGCTTTAAGTGCAAAGCATAAGTTTCTCAACCAACTTACATGTATATAATATAGGGGAACATGCAAGGGCATACCTCTCGAATGGGGAGGCCAACACGGTTCAGTTCCAAAAATTCAACTTCACGGTTTCTTTGTTCAGAAGGGAAACTTGAAGCTTCCAGTTTCGCTTTGAGCTGTAGTTATTAAAGCGCATTTAAATACTAAAAAAGGATGAAAATTATGCCAGCTTACATAAGATAAGCAAATGAAAAACAAAGCACTAAACAGGTACAGCCCAACTTTCTAATGTCCATATCAGTATATCACACATACTGCAAATACAGCAAGTCAGCTCTGAAATCTTAATATCATACCCTTCAAATTAATATGGACAAAATACATACTGAAGGACAAAGCGCATGCACACATGTAGCAGTTAAGTGGAGGGAGATGTGCCTTATATTAGATGATTGGTTATTGTATCATCAACCAGATGAAATAAGGGTGGCAGTGGAACTGAAAGACAAAAGAGATAACAAGTTACTGCCAATTTTACCTGTGGATGATTGAAGTGGCACGATGACCCATAGGAGCAGCTCCCAGTTGAGATGTAAAAACGGCAGTTCAGTTTACCAGGCCTTTGTGGGTGTCCTGCAGAGAAACCAATATTCTCCCTGGTGGTCTCTTGATCTTCTGCAGTATAAGCATTCGTACTTGTTCTCAGTTGATCACGGGTGCATTGCTCCAGTGCCTTATCTTGATCTTGTACAGAAACACAATCCTCAACTTGCTCTGCCATCACAATATCGTCCTCTTGCGATTCCACAACAATGTCAACCTTGGATGCACCCAGTATGCTAACAAAACCTTCTCGCTCCACCAACTCTTGATCTTCTGCAGCATAACTCTCTGTGGTTGGTCTCGGTTGATCGATGGTGCATTGGTCCACCACATTACCCTCATCTTGTATAGAAATGCCATCCCCACCTTGCTTTGCAACCACCATGTTCATCTCTTGTGACTCCACAACACTTCCATCCTTAGCTGCACCTTGTTTGTCAATGGCATCTTCTTCATCCACCACCTTCTTGCTATCTTCCACAGCATTCTCATCCTTAGTCACTGTTGATTCACCACCTGCAGATTGCTCCACTTCAACAGCAGTGCCATCTGCCGCTGCACCCCTTTCAACAATGGCACCTTCTTGCTCCACTGCCTCTTGGCATTCTGCAGCATTATCTTCCATGGTTGTTCTCAATTGATCACTAGTGCATTGCTCCACCACATTACCCACATCTTGTACAGAGAGGACATCCCCACCTTCCTCTGCAACCACCACATTGTCCTCTTGTGACTTCACATCACTGCCATCCTTGATTACACCTCGTTCGTCAATCACATCTTCTTGATCCACCTCATTATCTTCCACACCATTCCCATCCTCGGTTGCTCTTGATTTGTCACCAGCAGATTGCTCTACTTCCTTCTCTTGATCATCAACAGCAATGCCATCTGTGGATGCAATCCTTCCAACAATGGAACCTTCTTGCTCCACCACTTCCTGATTTTCTGCAGCATTATCATCAGTGGTTGCTCTCAGATGATCACTGGTGTATTGTTCCACCAAATTACCCTCTTCTGGTAGAGAGATGCCATCCCCACCTTGCTTTGCAATCGCTATGATGTTCTCCTCAAGTAACTCCACACCACTGACATCCTTGATCACATCATGTTTGTCAAGGACATCTTCTTGATCCAAAACCTTCTCGTTGACTTCCACAGCATTTTCATCCTTGGTTGCCCTTGATTCATAACCAGCAGATTGTTTCACTTGCTTCTCTTGATCTTCAACGGCAATGTCATCTGTTGTCGCATCCCTAACAACGGCACCCTCTTGCTCCACAACCTCTTGAGCTTCTGCAGTGTTATCATCCATGGTAGTTCTCAGTTGACTGCTGGTGCATTGCTCCACCACCTTATGCTGATCTTGCACAGAAATGTCATCCTCGCCTTTAGCTGACACCACCATATCGTCCCCTAGCAATTCCACACTAATGTTATCCTTGACTGCATTCAGTACGCCAACAGCACCTTCTTGCTTCACCGCCCTCTCCTTTTCTTCCATAATATTGCCATTCTCAGCTGCTCTTGATCCATCATTGGTGCATTCTTCTACAGCTTCCTGAGCAGTGTAATACTCGGTTGCCCCTTCTTGCTCCAGTATGCCTTGATCTTGTGCAGCATTATCATCTGTGGTTGCTTTCAATTGTTCACCAGTGCACTGCTCCACCGACTTATGTTGATCTTGCACAGAAATGCCGTCCCCATTTTGCTCTGCCACCACCACATCCTCCTCTTGCGATTCCACAGCAGCTTCTTGCTCCACCGCCTTCTCCTTTTCTTCCATAACATTGCTATCCTTGACTGCTCTTGATCCATCATTGGTGCATTGTTCTACATCTTCCATGGCAGTGTAATACTCGGTTGCCCCTTCTTGCTCCACCACATCTTGGTCCTGTGCAGCATTATCATTTGTGGCTTTTCTCAATTGATCACCGGAGAACTGCTCCACCACCTTGTGTTGATATTGCATGGAAATGGCTTCCTTATTTTGCTCTGGCACCACAACATTGTCATCCTCTAGTGATTCCACAGTATCACAATCCTTAGCTGCATCCAGAATACAAACAACAGCTTCTTGCTCCACCGCCTTCTCCGTTTCTTCCACAACATTGCCATCCTTGACTGCTCTTGATCCATCATTGGTGCATTGTTCTACATCTTCCACAGCAGTATAATACTCTGTTGCCCCTTCTTGCTCCACCACATCTTGGTCCTGTGCAGCAATATCATCTGTGGCTGTTCTCAATTGATCACCGGTGCACTGCTCCACCACCTTATGTTGATCATGTATAGAAATGGCATCCTCATTTTGCTCTGTGACCACCACATCCTCCTCTTGCAATTCCACAGGATCGACATCCTTGGCTGCATCCAGTACGCCAGCAGCACCTTCCTGTTCCACTGCCCTCTCCTCTTCTTCCACGATATTTCCATCCTTCACTGCTTTTGACCCATCATCAGTGCATTGTTCTACAGCTTCCAGAGCAGTGTAATACTCGATTGCCTCTTCTTGCTCTATCAGCTCTTGATCTTGCCCAGCATTATCATCCCTGGCTCGCAATTGATCACCAGTGCACTGCTCCACCATCTCAAGTTGATCTTGTACAGAAATGAAATCCTCACCTCGCTCTGACATCACCACATCCTCCTCTTGTGATCCCACAGCAACGCCATCCTTGGCTGCATCCAGTATGCTAACAGCACCTTCTTGCTCCGTCACCTTCTCAATTACTTCCACAGCATTGTCATCCTCGATTGCCCTTGATTCATCACTGGCACATTGCTCTACTGCGGCGTTGTTACTCTGATCTTCCACCACAGCAGCACAACCCTCGGTGGCCCCTTCTTGCTCCACCACCGCCACCTCTTGATCTTGGACCATGCAACCGTCCACCGCTGGCCCCAATTCACCACCCTGGCACTGCTCCCCCTCCTCCTCCTGGCCACGAAAAGAGAAATGATCTCTGCTCGCAGAGCACCCATCAACAGCAACACCTTCCTTCTCCCGATCTTCAGCTGCAGGCCGCACTTGCTCCTCCGCCGGTACTAGCCCTAGCTCCCCCTCGCCCATACCTGCGCCAGGCCCAGCAACCTGACCCTCCCCGTGCTGCCGCTGGAGAGAAGCCAATGGGGGGCGGAGGGGGCTGCTGATGGCCCACGCCGCGTCGGGGGCGGGGGCGCCGTTTCCGTCGGCGGGGGTAGCGGGGCCCGCGTGGAGGAGGAGCCCGAGGCCCACATTGGACGCCGGCGGCTTGGGGCTGGAGAACCGGCCGATAGCCGCGGAGAGGGAGGCGGGGAGAGGAATGGAGGAGAGGAACCTCCTCCCGAGCCCCCCGCCGCCAGCAGCAGCGGCGAGCTTGGGCTTGGAGGTGGGCGACGGCGAGGAAGGCGGCGGATCCGCGGCCCCCAAGGCGTCCTTGAACTCCTCCTCGTCCTCCACCCCAGCCATGGCGGCGGCGGCGGCGGCGGAGCGGGGAGGAGGAGGGGAGGAGAAAACCCTAAACCCTCGATCAGTGTGGAAGCTCACGAGACGCAACCACCTCGTCTGTCTGTCACCCACTCACGCTTTCCTCCCCTTGGTTACTTTTGTAGGAAGGAGAGCACAGGGCAAAAAGGATGGGCTCCGTGGGCCGTGGGCCGTGGTGCACGGTTTTGTATTGGTTATTTGGGGATTAGTATAGAAAGTTGTTAGTACCAGATCGTCTTGGATCTGCTGTCTTCGTAAGCACAACTCTGTGACTTGTTTAATGTCTAGGGTTTGGATTATTTATAGTAACTACGAAACGCATGCTCCTGGGGATTTTGGTGTTTGCTACCTCCCTGATGAAATTTAATTAGCTATAATTTTATAAGGATTGGCAACATGATATTGGCAATGCTAGATTTATAATTCTTTTCGCGAACGTGCCTTGACACGTATTTCATTAAGAAGAAAGCAGTTACAAACAGTTCCTAATGCAGCCAAACAGGACTTGACCGATCAAGACCACAAAGGATAGAATACAGAGAAATACGGAAAAAGGAGTACAACCAACACAACAACTCGAAACACAGATGACAGAAGTAGCAAGGGGGAGGGACACCCAGCGCAGCCAGCCCCGAACGGCGACCAACGGGCTGAACCTGCTAAAAGAAACACCAACACCTTGAAAGCCTGTAAGCGAAGAGTCCTCCAAGCACCACGAGCGTGATGGCAAAGCATCCGCCAGACAAACGGTGGCCTAGCATCCACCTGAAACCGGGGCGGCAGAGCAATTGCCTGAGCAAGCACCAACAGCACGAACGGTGTCAAAGCAACCATCCGACGACCACAACCTGAGCGGCAAAGCATCCAATCAGAGATAGGTGACAAAGCAGCCACCCAAGAAGTACGACCTAGCGGCAAAGCATCCGCTGAAACAGTAAGGTGGCAAAGCATCCACGAGCACCAAGCACCACGGCGGCAGCATCCGCCTAAATCAAGCAGTAGGTGGCAAAGCATCCACCTAAATAGAACGACCTAGCGGCAAAGCATCCGCTGAAACAGCAAGGTGGCCAAGCATCCACCAGATTAAAGCGACCCATGCAATCAAGGTGACGGCGAGCAAGACAAGCATTGGCAGGAAACAGCTATAAACATCCACTCCGAGACAGCCATCACCGCCACAGCCAAGCCGGAAGGCGACCACGCCGAGGAACCAACAACCGATGCAGAGCCTCCAATAACAACGCCTCAAGGGAGGGAACGACACCAACGGCGCCGCCGTTGTCCAACACAAGGTTTAGGTTTTCACCTGGAGAGCTCAATCGAGGAGGATCGAGGGGGAGCGGATGACGCCTTCAGGAAGGTAAGCGGCGCCCGTGAGCGTCGCCATCATCAGCCCACGAGGAGCATTGGCTTTCGCCTGCACACCCAAGAAACCAAAGGCCATCACCCCCCACGGCCGGCGAGGACCCGCACGGCCGCCTCCGGGAGCGGCGAGCATGCTCTGACGGGGCCGCCAATGCGCGCCCCCACGGGAGGAGCGTGCACAGCTCGAGTCACCGGCGAGTACCGGACGAGCTCCGCCCGGGCAGCCGTTGCTCGCCCGCAAGGCCGGCGGCCGGCGAGCACCGCGCGGATTCGACGGAGGAGAGACCCCTCCGGCCGGTGGACGAAGCGGAGCCCCGGCGACAGGCACGGTCCCGGTGTCGAGGGGCGCATCTCCACCAAGGGCAAGCAGATCCGGTAGGGAGGGAGGTAGATCCGGCCAAGGAGGATGCGGATCCACGCTCCGGTGGCCTGCACCAGACCTGGCAGCGGCAGACGTCGAGGCATCACGGGGAGGAAAAGGAGGGGAAAAGAAGAGAGAGAAGGAGGAGGGAGGCGAGGCCGCCGGCGGCGACGGCCGGCGGGGGCGGGTGGAGGGCGCTCGGCGGGGGAGCACGGGTCGCCCCCCGAGCCGCCCGCGAGGACGACGCGAGGGAGCCTTCTCAGCAGTATCCAACTCCTGTCCCTGCCTACTCAGTTGTGCTAGATTTATAATGAAAACATAATTTCATAACACGTCTATTTGTGTAAAATAATACATTTTATGGGTATTATTAGCCAAAGTGCCATATTATAGGCTGTATCAGTGTCTTGTGCGTGGGCCCAGAAACATCCAAAGCATTGACAGTGGCATCTCAAATACAGAAATAATTGTAATACTCAATTCATTCGAGAATATAGCTAAATTTAGCTTCTTTTCAAATGCACGCTTCCATTATCGCGAATTGTTGTGACATACTGCATTTTCGAACTACGACAATTTCGACGGCACGCATCGAATTAACTCATTTAATAATTAATGCAAGCAAAGTAGAAAGGCAAGAGAAGGGTGACGTGTCATCTAAAGGAAGGAAAAAAGCTCCGCAAAAATAATGGCCAAGCTACTCGCTTCAATTCACGTTCAAGCGGGTCATTGTCTCCAGAAATGCCCCGATATCTACCACCAAACAACTATGAACTATCACTCCGCACAGCAGATCCGGGTACACCCAACCCAAAGCATGTTTGTTTCCCTGCCTGGCCATCTGGAAAGAGCATGCCAGCCAGCCTTGACGGCGAGAACCACCAGCATCGCTGTTGCAATTGAGAAACTAGGCAGCAACCTTAGCAAATTACGCATGGAGTGGTGCTGAACCCAAATTACAGCGGAACCCTGGACGTGGTAAAGAATGCACTGCTCATCTTGGAGTAATCAGCAAAGGGCGCCATATGACGGCGACATGTTAGTTTTGGCCTGTATATCCCAGGGTCTTTGGCAAGTGGTAGTAGTTTTGCTTGGTCGGCTAGCTCCATGCACATTCTGATCCATGGTTCTTTTGATCAGCGATGTAAAAATTTTTAGCGGTAGACTACAACTTGACAACCGAGCGCCCGAATCAGTGGAGGGTTTTCTTGTCAGGAACCTGAGACATGCATGAGGAATCGCTGCAGAGTAGTTGGACTTGGATAGACCGACAGAGACATGTAGGAAGCTTACTGGAATGCCATGGTAATTTACTTGCTGAACAATCACGTCATCTGATCTGGCAGTGATGCAGGATCGCATGCAGATTTTTGAAGAAAAAGGAGTTTTCATCCCAGAAGGGGAATGCTAAACATATTCTTATGTGCATATTTACCTTAAATGATTTTACAGTCTCGTAATATTGGTACTCCCTCCGTTCCTATTTGTAGGTCGTTTTGACTTTTTTAGGTGCATAGTTTTTGCTATGTATTTAGATATAGTGTATGTCTAGATGCATAATAATATCTATGAATTTAAAAAAGCCAAAACGACCTATAAATAGGAACGGAGGGAGTAAATGATATAAACATGTTCTATTAATAAATAGTGGTCAATGGTACACACTGGAATCATGAAAGTTCTGTTCCATGTTTTAATTAAGTCAAAATTGGTAGTGAGAGGAAGAGCTAACTGATGGAGATTGCTTTGTATCACAGGTAGACTCTAACTTACCACACAGACCACTGAGTGCCCCAATCAGTGGAGAGTTGTTGACACTTGAAAGAGACCTGAGACTTGCAGGTGAATCGGTGCAGATCGCAGAGTAAATTGGCAGAGATATGCACGAAGCTTACCGGCAAAGGCACAGTGATATCATCTAGCGGCAGAGACCAACTCAACTGGACAGGAACATGTGGGAACAAATTCAAGCGGAAAGCTAGACAGTCGCAAACCTTTTTTTCCCTTGATGATGGAGATTAAAGTGCATTCCCAACCACTTTAGGAGAAACTACACCAATGATGCTATTGACCACTTTTCCCCCGAGTTCACACGCAGGTATGATGCTACATTGACCGTTTCTAATCTTTATCATGTACTGATAAAAAACTGAAGAAACGCTTTTGTTTTCTTTCCATGATAACATCAACATGCAGTATCCTTTAGCCAACTGACACGGATAGTAAACGAAGTCTAAAATTAACATTTGTTAGGCCCTGTTTGAAAACCAAATTGCTAAAGTTTAACACTTGCTAAAGTTTAGCACCTTAATTTGGAGTGCTAAAGTTTAGCAGGGGTGTTTGGATAGTGGTGTTAAAGTTTAGCACATAGATGAATGAAAGACCAAATTACCCTTATTTACTGCCCTTGGGTTCACGGGAGGAAGGGTACTGGGTGAAAAATAACCACCAGGAAGCACTTTTAGCAAGTTTAGCACCACCGAGATGCTAAGGATTTTCATAGTGCTAAAGTTTTTTTAGGAACCATAGTGCTAAAGTTTAGTAGGTCACTTTTAGCACCTTTTAGCACACCTGTTTGGATCCAATCTGCTAAAGTTTAGCAAAAAAAAAAAGGCCGTGCTAAACTTTAGCACTATGGAAACAAACAGACCCTTACATGTTGTAGTCTAAAGGTAGTCTAAACTAGGCTTGCACATTTCTTCTTTTTTTTTCTTTTTCTGAGAAATCATCTTGTGGAGTAATCACCTACATTCTACAACGTCAGAGCATTTTTCAGAGAGGAGAAGCGTGAGGCACTACCCCAAGTACCTTATTGGCTGACAGAGGTGAACAAAGCAATCCGCTCTGTAAATGGCATCTTCGGGCTCACGGCTCAACGGAATGATCCGCAGCAAAGGCGCAGAGCCATGGAGCTGTCCATGCAGGTGACGACGCCCGCCACCTCCCGCCGTCCTTGAGACGGGGAATGTCGCCGGGTAGCATCTCCGTTGTCTCCTTTCCGCCGCCGCCGGTGATAAATTGCGGGTGGCGATAATTAATTTCAGCGAATCGCCGTCGCTGGAGCTGTTTGCATGTTTGGATGGGCCGAATTCCAGCCCAACTTCTACGTGGACCTAAAAAAACGTTTGGATCAACGAGGAAAATAAACGTCCATTCCATAATATCCCGGAGTGGAAGACAAACGATTTCATTTGAAGGGACTGTCTCATTTCTTCCAATCCGAATTACAGTTGTGTGGTTTAAACAATTTTAAAATAGTGGCTTGTAGAATTCATTACTCATGAAGTAGTACTATAGGTGTTACCATGAGAGAGGAACACAAATATAGCTGTTAAAGCATTTCGAAACATTCGGCATTGTACATCTTTTTTATTCCTTGGTATATTCAATTCAGTTTCTTTATGTTTTTTCTCCTACCTTAAATTACAATTGTGATTTTGTCCTTATTTTTTTAATTTTATGAATTTTCCCTCTATTTTTGGAAGTCAATGCGATTTTGTCCTTGGTCTTTGATTTGTGAGTAGTAGAAAACAAAATCACAAAGTTAAAACACACAAAAACAATATCATAATAGCACTTCAAAGCAGGGGTAAGAATACAAATACTCCTTTAATTTATAGGCATTAGGATATTTCACGGAGTTCCAGTTGACATCTAGTAGTCATTTCTAACCTTTGGAATCTAAATAAAGTTTTTTCGATTTACCAAAAAAACTATCAAGATAAAAAGAATAGGCACTACTTGGCGCAGCCTCCACCTCCAATTTAGAGCTGGACATATCTTGCTCTTGAAATCCTTGGAGTTGGAGTCAGGGACACCTTAAAAACAGTACTAAGAAATTTGTTATTAACTTTTAGAACAATTGACTTTCAGTAGAAGATTTGACTGGCAGTATTTATTTAATTATTTTTTTAAGTAAAGTGATAAAAGGATCACTAGATTTATTGTCAAACATTAGCAAGAAAAAATGAATGGACAAATAAATGGTGAAGTCTGATTTTTTTTTTTGCATCGGAGGAGGTTAGAATTGATTCTATATTAATATGAAGTCAACATAGTAACATTTTATATGAAATTTCTCTGAATTCAAAATTCTTTTCCTAAGAGAAAAGGATTCAAAAATATTTGTTCGGGACGACGGGACCTGTTCACACGTACGGCACCGACACAAACAGGTGCGAAATGGACCTTTGTCACTGACCGAAGGCGCGGAGCAGTGCCAGTACCGAGTGTACTGGCCGCCACCACTCTCGCCCCCGCCCCTCGAAAGCCCGCACGAGCCCTCCCCCTTCCTCCTCCAATCTGTTCCCGATCCGACCCGAGCCGGCCGGCCATGGCGATTAGGGCTGGCCGCTCCGCCCTCCTCGCCCTCGCCCTCCTCCTCGCCGCCTCCCCCTGCCTCCAAGGTAATGCCGCTCACGGCTCAGCCCCCATCTGCCCTTCTCTCCGAACCTCCCGCCGTTTATATTTCCTTGCGCGGCGCCTCCGGGGATTCCGCTCTCGCGGATGCCCGCGGCGGAGTGGCGGTAGATCCGGGCGATTTCTCCCGTTCGCGGCGCGGAAACGGGCTCGATCGTGAGGTGTGTGGTTGCGCCGCCGCAGATTGGGACACGGGCCGAGCTTTGGAGGATTCCATCCCCAAATGCGGTCTGTGGCTGCCTCCACATGGGAATGGGGCTATCACAGGAAACGACCTGTAATTTGGCATAACATGTAATTTTGTTCTGCGACTTTCTGTACATTTGTACGAGAGATACTGCACTGTAACTTTTAGTGCTGTAGAATTATGGAACGGTGCATTTTTCTACTGTGCTTGGTTGGTTACAGTACCTTTTTGCAAAGAGCAGATTTGATTGCTAATGTTATTGGATATATTCAAGTATGCCTTTCCTGGTCGCATCTTCCAGCGTTGAACATTTTTCTATGATGCTGATGCAATGTAGGTGGCCACTAGGGCCTTCTGCATTTTCAGTGCATACTCTCTACATAAAAGTAATTCCCTGGCACTCTAATTGCATATAAACTACAATGCTGACTGTTTTCCTCCGTGACACTGGCCATCCTTATTTTTCATGTTGGCAAACACAGCTGCACCGTACACCAGGCGTACAGTTCTATCCTGGATACCTGACTAATGCTGAAAAACAAGGGTTAGAGTATTGTACAAGAAAATAAGGCAAACACATGCTTTTATGCAGTCTACTATTTTCTACTATACAGTATATAAGACCTGTTTTTAGGATAGTTCTACCACCCACATGGGTCAGTGGGCATTGACATTGTGCTAGTATCAACCTAGGAATAGGATGTCATTTGGTTTTATAGACTGTAACTGTACCTTTCAATGCCTTTCAAGCAATCATTCTGCATAGCATTGGCTTGTTCTAATAGTTTATGATTTTGCTTGTTTTTGCCACCTGGAATGTGGATCTTGGCAGTTATGTTCATTGTGTCATTTCTTTAAAGCACATTATGTCTTCAAAGGAAGATGGCAGGTGCCATTTCTGAATGGTTTAGAATACATCACAAACATTTCAGACATATGCTTGTCAATGGCAGCGTGTACTTTATTTGCTTGATCGACTTCTGTATGGGTATCAAAGATACTCTTTACTGCCAGTTTGCTCGGACATGTACAAAGCATAAAGGGCATTACTAGATATATGTTACACTTGCACGTGCATTTTGGAAACTCCCAATTGTGCTTCAGATTGGAATGCTATCCTCGCTCTTTTGCATACTAGCATCAGCAATGCCTTCACCAAACTACTCAACTCTTGGTTCTAGTTTGATCCTCTTTTGATTCATTGTAAACATCAATGCCATGTTCTGTTGTAGATGTTACAGTTTGCTTTCACCCATTTAATCTAGGTACGACCATTATTTCTGTTGGAATCATTTTAGTGTTAGATTGATTGGTATTTGACTACTTCACACATTCAAGAAGAAACAACATGAAATAACAAGTTATTGGGATATTTACACTAAAGATGTGAGAACTATGGCTTAAATATATCCAAGGTTTTTTTCATGATTGTTGAATCTATTTTCTCAAGCTATGCTAATGCAATTGTTTATGCTTTGTGCAGCCCGAGTGGATCAACTTTATCATGGAAGACAGGCTAGTAAAAATATCATCCTGCCTTCTTTCTTTATTCTGAGTCAAGATATATGTGAATTATATTGTCAGGCTTCTGCGATGTCAGGTATCCGACTGGAGCAGGCAACTCAACTTTGAACTGCAAAATTTTTCCTCAAGTCAAATGGGTGGGTAACTGAGTATTGGTACCATATGTTTGTTGCACATGAGTTTATCTACTAATAGGAGTGTATTTAACTTGGGGGCTTTAATTTTTGTTGACACAGATGGCCGTCGTCTCCTGGCAAGGCCAGAAGAAATAACACACAGGGTAACATTCTTCCCTTCAGTACTTATCCTTGTAAATTGCAACATAAGTTGGGATGATCTTAGTTGTGCTTATTTCATCATTTCCATCAGCAGTCAACTTACTTTTCGTGTTACTTTTTCATGAATCATAACTTATTCTGAAATAGAATCTTGTCTCCATTTATATCTGATCATTTTGACATTTTCCTGTTGTAGAAATTAAGAGCGAGAACTGGTGTAAGGAAGAAAATGGAAGTAGTGCAGCAGGATGATGAAGCTCTAGTGAAACTTGAGAACACAGGCATTGAACGGTCGAAAGCTGTTGATTCTGCTGTTCTGGGAAAATATAGCATATGGAGACGTGAAAATGAAAATGAGAAGGCAGATTCAAGGGTTCGTCAGATGCGAGATCAAATGATCATGGCCAGAATATATTCTGTGCTTGCCAAATCCAGGGACAAGCTTGATCTTTATCAGGAGCTACTCGCAAGGCTCAAGGAAAGCCAGCGCTCCCTTGGGGAAGCTACTGCTGATGCTGAGCTTCCGAAGAGGTGGTGCCTGCTCAAGCTGTTCTTTGGCCAAAATTTTCTTCTCTACTGAGTTGAGCTGTTCTTTGGCCATTTTTTTCTTCTCTACTGATTTCTCTCCTCTCTATTTTTCAGTGCTTTGGAGAGAATCAAAGCAATGGGTCAAGTCTTGTCAAAAGCAAGGGATTTATTGTATGATTGCAAGGCTATTACTCAGCGTTTAAGAGCAATGCTTCTGTCAGCTGATGAGCAGGTCCGGAGCTTAAAGAAGCAGAGCACCTTCCTTAGCCAGTTAGCTGCTAAGACAATCCCAAATGGCATCCATTGTCTATCCATGCGCCTAACAATAGATTATTACCTTCTCTCTCCAGAGAAGAGAAAGTTCCCTAATAGTGAGAACTTGGAAAATCCTGATCTTTATCATTATGCTCTTTTCTCAGACAATGTTTTGGCAGCATCAGTTGTGGTCAACTCAACCATCATGAATGCGAAGGTTAGTGCAATCTGATCTTCAATTTGAAGTGCAATTTCTTTGTTATGTGCATTATTGAATGACCCAATTATATAGCACTATAGCAGTTCTGATTGTGCTATAAATTTGCAGGAACCTGAAAAACATGTATTTCATCTTGTTACTGACAAGCTGAACTTTGGGGCTATGAACATGTGGTTTTTGCTGAATCCACCTGGGGATGCAACAATCCACGTTGAAAATGTTGATGACTTTAAATGGTTAAACTCCTCTTACTGTCCTGTTCTGAAGCAGCTTGAGTCTGCGGCCATGAAAGAGTACTATTTCAAGGCTGATCGTCCAAAAACACTCTCTGCTGGTTCCTCTAATCTGAAGTATCGAAACCCAAAATATCTGTCCATGCTCAACCATCTAAGATTTTACCTCCCTCAAGTCTATCCCAAGTTGAATAAAATCCTTTTCCTGGATGATGACATAGTTGTCCAAAGGGACCTGACTGGACTCTGGGAGGTTGATCTTAATGGAAATGTTAATGGAGCTGTGGAAACCTGTGGGGAGAGCTTTCACCGATTTGACAAATACCTCAATTTCTCAAATCCAAATATTTCTCAGAATTTTGATCCTAATGCATGTGGCTGGGCTTATGGAATGAATATGTTTGATCTGGAAGAATGGAAGAGGAAAGATATTACTGGGATTTACCACAAATGGCAGAACATGGTGAGTTAGAGACAAGGTTTACATTGCTTTCATGCCTGCTTTGTTTTGGATGTTGCATTTTCTGTTCTTACAGAACCAGCTTGCCTGTATGGAGTCTGGGTTTTCAGATATCCACCAAGTGATCTTTTCCATAATCATGCATACATAATCAAACGGATGCACAAAGCAACATGTGAAATATTTGTTCATGAGCATGATTGCATTTTATACTCATCATTGAATAATTTATTGATTTATTAGTTCATAGCATGTGCTTGGTTTAAGGAAACTGCAGTTAAATTTCATATGCCATTTCTCCGCTCTAGTATATTAATTAGTTCATTAATGTGGTGTTTGGCTTGAGGAACCACCTCATCCTAGTACGGTAGCCCATCATGAGCTGATCCCATGAATTTTGGCGGGAGGACCCAATTCATCAATTCATTCCATTTCTAAAACCTAAGATGATGAACCACATCATTCCTCAAACCAAACAGCTCCTAACAGATGCAGGACTTCTAAAAAATGTGGAAACATAAATATACTGCCTGAGATGTACAGATCGAATCATATTCACCAAATTTCATAACTGTATTTCACAATTAACCAAATTTAGTAACTGTATTTCACACTGTTTTCTCATCTCTTTATACAGAATGAAAACAGGCTGCTCTGGAAATTGGGGACACTGCCTCCAGGTCTTCTAACTTTCTACAAGCTGACACACCCTCTGGACAAATCATGGCATGTGCTTGGCCTAGGGTACAACCCAACTATTGAGCGCTCAGAAATAGACAATGCCGCGGTCATCCACTACAACGGGAACATGAAGCCCTGGTTGGAGATCGCAATGACAAAGTACAGGCCTTACTGGACAAAGTACATCAATTATGAGCATCCATATATTCATGGATGCAAGATCAGCCAATAGAAACCAGCTAAAATATTCTTCCGTGATGAACATTGGAGTTAGATGGGGCTACAAATGAAGTCCCCTGTTAGTAGTATAACTCTACCACATGTTCTTTATTCCTGTTATTAGATTTGTTAGGTATCCTGTGTATGTAGTCCCGTTGCCCATATGTGGTGCTTTCTCCCCTAGTCCATTGGTTCTTGAATCCTTCATATTTGTCATGGAAAAAAAAAGAAAAATGAACTCTGGTTCTCATCAGCAGATAAATGCAATCTGTCTGAATTTGAGTGGTGATGATGTCATTTGAACTATATTATGAAGTGTTCCTTTGAACATTCATGGCAACATTTTACTGCCACAAGTTGTTATGTATGACATCAAGTTTTAACTGAATTATTAGTCTAGTTGAATTGATATGTAATGATCCAATGGGTACATAGTCTGGGTATTATGTAAGGTAGTTGCTTTATTTTTTTGCTTGTTGACAGCAAATTAGCAATTTGATTCGTACCACGTTAGTTGGTTATGCCAGCTAAAATATTGCTAAGAATTAGCTAAAATATTTCGATACAGAAGTTCTTAGCAAATATTTTACAGGCAGAAATTCTTAATGTTAGGTAACATATTGATTAAACTTTTCTTCTTTGGATTGTATTGAATATAGTGAGAATTACTTCATCAGACCGGTTTTTCTGGATACAAACATCAGAGTATCCAATGCACGACCAGAACTCTTTGTTACGTGCATGGACAAGCAAAAAATGAACAGAGGAATGCACGAAACCATATCTATTACCCCATAACTTTATTGAATATAAAGCTTCCAGTATGCACATATCGGTACAATGTACATGCTTAAGAACTTAAGCATCCAGTTATTTAGTATACTGACTGTACCTCCTATGATGCACACTGGCACGCTACTGTAACGAGTCGTATGGACTTCCAGAAGTTGGCTATTCAACAGCCTATCTGATACTAAAAGGAGTAAGAAGCTTGCAGAGCATCGGCCTTTTCGGATGCTGCCGAAGCATCTGCTTCTCTTCCATCCAATGAATATGCTTTTGCCTGGTAAAAATCAAATAAAATGAAACTTTAATAGGTTTGACTTGAAACCAAGTACAATTGGAATCCATGCATCTCATGAAAACCAATGATAAAAAATATTGGACTGAATTAACTATGAAGGAAACATTGTGTATGATAATCCTGCATATTGTCATGGTCGTAAAGTAGTGTCCAGCTTCTATAACTCGAAAAACAAAATGCAGTTTTCAGGCCGACAAAGACAAAAATAATCTTCCTAATGTAAAGTTAACTATGCGGGGAAAACTAGACTTAAAATGCTTAGCGAAAGTATATTTTTCAGGGATTCCCCCCATTGTAAGGTAAGTTATAAAATTTTGTTAGAATATTCAATAATTCTATATTGATGCAGTAGGTGTGGACCAAACATTTTGTATTTGTTCCGATCTAGTTTAGAGCTGTCATCTTTAAGTTGGCAAGTGAAAATACACATTCAGAATTTCACAGCTTAAATCTGGTTACATGCCAAGAGAAACGTCTGTGGTATCTAAAGAAATGGTAAGATTGATGCAAAATTCCTATCTGGCCTGTAGGACATAAGATAAATTTATCTTAAATCCATGAATTGTTGTTATCTATGCCTATAGCACCCAAGACTAAGTGTCTTGCTACAAAATGCTCCCACGGATTCTTGGAAAAAAATATCAAAATATTTACCAACTCAGTTCAGAAATACTACAGTTTTTTGGGTTAGGAAAAAATAACACAATCATGGAAGCATTGTTATCAGCAAACGCCACAGGAATGGTGCCCCCTCACGTTTCCTTATTTGTTTGCCAAGCACATCAATTGCTGTGTAAAATTGAAGCTGCATTAGCACCTAACACAGGGAGCAACAGAAAAAGTATAGTTTGATTTAGTGACTAGATATTAGAGAAGACCATATACCTTTTGAAGTCTCTCCAGCACTAACTAGAACAGTGTACCAAACTTCGTTGAAGACATCCACTTGTTCATCTGATGCACCAATCATCTAATTGCACCATTTGTTAACCCTTAGCAAGCATAAGCAAATTTATATTTACTAATGTTAAAAGTAATAAAAGCGTTCCATTTTCTTACTTTGTAACCAAGCGCATCAAAGTCTGGACCCAGAATGCCAAAGACCTTCTTGTGTTCTCCATTTCCAAATTCATAAACAGCCTTTGCCAGCTATGAAAGAAAGTAGCATCCATCAATGTTCCTAGAAAAGATTTGTGATGTAATTTTTGTTTCTACAGTGCTGCTACAAGCAAGGAAATAAATAATCGAGCAAATAAAATTACAAAAACAACGAGCTACAGCTATACATCACATCAGAAAATTAGTTTGTACTGTATGTATTACCATGGAACATAAATTGTGTGCAGTGATATTTAGCCAGGGATACTATAAATTATATCATACTGTCAATTCTTACTATTAAATGAGTAAATACACATTACATATTATGTGCCTCTAGTTAAACTTGAACTTTACACAAAAAATATGGTACCTGGATGGCCTTCTGCATCACTTGCTGCTTATCTTTGTCCATCGAACTGACCCTGCAATCAGGTTGGCATTTGCGGCATTAGTAACTATAAATGGAACCTATCTATGTTCCTACAAAGGAAAAGACTATCTGACCTTGACTTCAATGATTCCAACATATTATGTGCACCTTTTAACTCGCCCGTACTTGATAGCGCCCATAATATAAGCAAATCAAGGAGCCATTCCACATGCCATATAGACTGAAAAAAAGTTCAAACTCTCAGTTGAAGAAATTCATACAAACTTTAGTTCAGATCAGTAAATTAGGAATGGGTAGTTAAGTAGCTTAATTAACTATGCACCAACCCAAGGCAGATGTTTTAAATGTGTCAAGAGATAAGTCAATACCTCACTCTTTAGTGCATCCAACAATGCTGTTAACCTCTCTTTAGCAGGATGTACATGACCACGCAAATACAACCGCAGCAGCAACCCTAGAGCATTCAAATACACCTGAATGCATGAGAAACCTTTCAGTGTTCCAAACTTCTATGTCTAAGGAAAGATAACCACACAAAATACCTCTGCTGCCTCACAATCACTTTTCTCAAGTTCCTTCATGATATTTTGATCATATATATCCAGGACTTTACATAAAGGGGATTCAGCTTCCAAGTAGCAAACAGAGACATGCCACCAGTTGTGAGTAAGCCTGTACAAGAAGAAAAGAATTTTGTAAGAAACCACGAGCATGACTTTTGACTTAATGAAATAGAACACAAATTGTGTTGGAAACAACATACAAAAATGATGAGCATGCTATCCATGATGGAGAACATGATTCCATGAACTCAGTAGCTTCTCTGAAGCGACATTCCTGCTGAAAAACGTGGCACAGCTGCACAAGGAACACAAAAATGTCTTTTTAATGGAAATTTTTGTCATTGGAAATGCGCACACATCAGCTATGAGAAATAGCTTATTGTTAAGATACATTTTTCTAACTGAGAAGAAGCTACAGAGTGCCTGCCTAAGAAGCACTCAGCAAGAACTATCCCACATAAAAGGAAAACAGTCATGATGCTCTTGTCACAAGGATAAATAACATCCATGCTTCTAAAGCAACGAACAAATCAAATGAAGAAACGGACGGGGATATGTAGGCCCAAAATCAGTGAACTAACGATTCATCATGCATGCATTTGATTCAACAAATTGACTAAGATAAATCACAATTGTTAGCGTAATAGTTATTATATGCCCCCTAACATAACATGGTTCAGATTTTCCAGAGGCATGCCTGTTATCACCAAGAGATTCATGCTAGCTGCTAGTGGTGGGTCAGCTAAATCACAAATTGCATTTCCTTAAAAAACACAAATTGCAGTTGCTGGTACTAGAGACTACACAGACAAGAAAAGAACTACAAACTATAATCAAGGACATACATTATGCTGTGACCAGACATCATTCTTGTTTATAGCCAAGCCTTTTCGAGCAGCACTCTCAGCTTCATCCATCTTCCCAAGTTCTAGCAAAGGGAAGGCGAGCATACCATATATGTAGTTCTGTTCTTGATTCTCTGGCAAAACCTGATCAGTAACAAATATATATATAAATCTAGTGAAAAAAATATTGTTACTGTAGTATTTCTAAGATAAACTGCGCTAATAATTACTTGGTAACACCTGCATTCAACAAAGTTCTTGCAATATACCATTTGGACAAACAAAAAAAAAGTTCCAAAGAACACGAGTGAAGAGGAATGCAGCGCTATTTGAGTTTCATGCTCTGGCTCAGTGGGTCAATGCTGTCGGGGAACAGTCGGCGTTGGATTCCTTTCAGCGAAATTTGAATTTATTTTCTATCTGAAGTTACCATATTTGACATTCCTTAAATGAATCAACGAATGTGTACTGGCCTATTGAGTGATTTTTTTGGCATGAATTTCAACTCTCTTGGGTCAAATACAAAGATATTAAGCAATAAATACACTGGAGTCTGGTAACAGCTTACTTGTTGGACAAATTTCAGGGATAAATCCGGATTTCCCAAATAAAAGCAGATGAGCTGCGCTCTCTTGAGAGACAGGATATCCCGGGGAAATTCTTTAAGTAACTGTCACAAACAAACGTACACCAGAAATTAATCGATCCGTCCACAAGCACCAGAAGAATCCAATAGCACAAAGTACTTCCAATATCTGAAACCTGAAACGGAACAGAAAAATCAAGCCAATTCAAACCTCGAAGTGCCGCTCCAGCGCCACATCCTCGTTCCTCTCCTCGCCCACCATCACGGAGACCGTCCCGAACAAGGCCCGCTCGTACTCCGTCGCATTTACCTGCAAGCAGTCGCGCAAACACACCACAGGTTAAGGCAGCAGGATCGTCAGGGAACGAAAGGGGCGGGCGGCAGCTCACGAGGTTGTTCCTGTTGCGAATACGCACAAGAGCCAACAGGATTCGATCCACCAGTCTTAATGGCCCACAAATGTTGTGAAGCCCATTACCAGAGAAAGGGGTACATTATTTATTAGTCCTATATTGCTAATGGAATATGGTGTGGAGAATTTCATCCAAATAAATAGAGACCAAACCCCTAGTTGTTTTTTCTCCCCATCGTGCTCGCGGACCTAGCAGTCCGGTGCGCGACGTTTCAATCCTCGTACGTGTGGATACCTCGGAGGTGCTGCGCTTGGAGCACAAGAATCCAAGTGAGCCCCAACTCATTCCAAAGCTGATCAATGATTCAAATAAATTAGTAATTTATTTGAGAAAGGGGTGAGAATTGTTACGTGATTATACTACTTCCACAGTCTCAGAATATAGCTGTTTTTATTTTAGCGTTAAAACAAGAATATTAGCTATTTCTGAGTTTTTAAGGATGTTTCTAGCGGTGTACTGTAAAAAATGTTTCGTTTGGTTCACTTAGGCATTCCCCAGCTTTGCTTATCTCTTCTTTTAGAAAGAGAGGCATTCTTCCTCATCTCTTTGCACTCGGCAACATCCCCAATGTTAGCTGCTCATCCCTGAAATCTCCAATCTTCCTCCTGCATTCAACGCTCACCAAGTCCATGGAATAGGCACACACATGCATCAAGCATCTTCTATTCTAGAAAGGTTTAACGCGGAACAATTTAAAATTTCAATTGGATTTCTTAATCTGTCTAAAAAAAGTCCAACTTTTAGCTATATTTTGGGGTAGAGGGAGTAACTTGTCAGAATCCATTGTCATAATGGACTCAGCTGTCATTGATATTCTGCTTTTAGCTAGGGACAACATCATAATCGTTCCATATGTACTGAAGATTGAAATGTGAATATGCTCAGAAGTCACAACATAGTTACAAGTTTACAACTTCACGGTACAGATTTGGAGCTAGAACCACATTATGGGCCAGACAATTCATGCTTCAATAGGACAATGCAGTGTAATTAATTGCCTCTAGCCACCGTACCCCCACCCAGAAACAAGTGTCCATGTCTCCCACCCGTTTTCCCACAGTCCAAGGCATTACTTTCCGGAACTACTAGCTCTGAGCTACATTTGCTCAAAGGCAAAAGGGAATTTTGGACAGTATGTCGTGCTCGTGGCATGGGACAAAACGACAACTTATTGCACATGTAGGAGGCCTCACTGATGCAGTTGTTTAATAACAGAGGGTGCGTAGGGGGCACCAAATTGTGTGATTTGTGTGACGAACTGATCTGGATTATTCTCATTTCTAGATTAGAATATCAATGCTCAGTTGGATAGCCTTGGGGATAGAGAAGGTCAACCGTGCGATATAGGGAATCATTTCACAGGGATGTCAGGATTAGGTGATAGGCTACTGTATGATGTAGCAGATTTGGGGATTTGAGGCTGATGATTTTTTTTTTACTCTAGCAAAATTCCAACCTTGTCGGCATGGTACATGGTAGTCCTGCAAAAGACTAATAGTCGAATTAGCGTTTCATTTATATATACGTGCCCATCCGGGTAGTAAAAGAAATAGCGTACCTTTGTTCATGGACCATTTGTTACGATAATATATTTGTGAGTTTACTACATTTTAATATGAGACAGATGCACGAGATAGATCTATAAATTTAATGAAACTATTATAAATATTCACAGTAAATTATTAGACAAAAATAGGTAATTGTTGGTTGTGTAGATGTTCTAGTGTCTAAACCAATACTGACTTTACTAGAGGCAATAAGGCCTTCTCCAATGGCAAGGGTCAATACCTAGCTCTAAGCACTCTAAGAGACAGCTCCTCCAATGATCTAGTTCTTAGCACATAGCTCATAACATGAATGACCCCACACGTCATCCTCACACAATCTCGAAATACGTGTATGAGACTATCTTCTCCCTCATGTTTGATGAAGGATGGTTATACATTCGCGAGTAAAGACAATGGTTGTGTGATCTCAAAGAATGGCATGTTTGTGGCTCTTGCATCCATTGTGAATGGGTTGTTCATTTTAAATCTTGATGATTCACCTATATGTAATATAATTGCTAAAAGGCCTCGGCTAAATGATTTGAATCCTACCTATATGTGGCATTGTCGTTTGGGTCATATAAGTGAGAAGCGCATGAAGAAGCTCCATTCTGATGGACTTTTAACTTCGTTTGATTTTGAATCATACGAGACGTGCGAAGCTTGTTTGCTAGGCAAGATGACCAAGGCACCTTTCACAGGTTTTCCTGAGAGGGCGCAAGACTTGTTGGAACTCATACATACTGATGTATGTGGACCAATGAGCACGACAGCTCGAGGTGGATTTCAGTACTTCATAACTTTCACTGATGATTTTAGTAGATATGGCTATGTCTACTTAATGAAGCACAAGTCAGAGACTTTTGAAAAGTTCAAAGAGTTTCAGAATGAAGTTGAAAATCAGCGTGGTAAGAAAATTAAAGCCTTGCGATCAGATCGTGGAGGCGAGTATTTGAGCCACGAGTTTAGCACTCATCTAAAGAGTTGCGGAATTGTTCCACAGCTAACGCCACCTGGAACACCTCAGAGGAACGGTGTGTCCGAGCGACGTAATCGAACCTTGTTAGACATGGTGCGATCAATGATGAGCCAGTCAGACCTACCGTTATCATTTTGGGGTTACGCTCTAGAAACAGCAGCTTTCACACTAAATAGGGTACCATCTAAGTCCGTGGAGAAGACACCATATGAGATATGGACTGGCAAGACTCCCAGTTTGTCTTTTCTGAAAATTTGGGGTTGTGAGGTATATGTCAAGCGACTTCAGTCGGACAAGCTTACACCAAAATCGGACAAGTGCATATTCGTGGGATATCCAAAGGAAACAATTGGATATTATTTCTACAACCGATCAGAGGGCAAAGTGTTTGTCGCTAGGAACGGTGTTTTCTTGGAGAAAGAGTTTCTCAACAGCGAGAAAAGTAGACAGAAGGTGTATCTTGAAGAAATTCGAGATGAGCCTATGAGGCAAGACTTTACGAGTGATGCTGATGTAGCAGAACGAGTTGAGGCACCTGTGGTAAGAGAAGAACCGCCACAACCACGAAGGTCGGAAAGGCCACGTCGCGCTACACAGAAAATGAATCTCCTAGTTACGGGAGAGCGCGACATATTGTTGATGGACAACGATGAGCCTAGGACCTATGCGGAAGCTATGATGGACCCAGATTCCGAGAAATGGCAAAGTGCCATGAGATCCGAGATAGATTCCATGGGGCAAAATCAAGTTTGGAACTTAGTTGACCCGCCTGATGGTGTGAGACCCATCGAGTGCAAATGGATCTTTAAGAGAAAGAGAGATGTAGACGGAAATGTTAACGTCTATAAAGCACGACTTGTTGCAAAAGGTTTTCGACAAGTTCAAGGAGTTGACTACGACGAGACATTCTCTCCAGTAGCGATGCTTAAATCTATCCGGATCATTCTAGCAATAGCTGCGTATTTCGATTATGAGATATGGCAGATGGATGTCAAAACAGCTTTCCTTAATGGGAACCTAGAGGAGGATGTATACATGTTACAACCCGAAGGTTTTGTCGATCCAACTAATGCTGGAAAAATATGCAAGCTTCAGAAATCAATCTATGGATTAAAGCAAGCACCTCGGAGTTGGAACCTTCGTTTTGATGAGGTAGTCAAAGGGTTTGACTTCCGACAGAATGAAGAAGAGGCTTGTGTTTACAAGAAGGAAAGTGGGAGCTCTGTTGCATTTCTAATCTTGTATGGTCATAATACCTACCAGAGCCATATGATAGGATTAGTTCTAAAGTTTCTACCATATGCTACTTGTCATCTTAGTGAGCTTTGTCAAATTGTTGTGACCTTAGTGAGGAATCTTTCATGCTTCTAAGATCGAGATTCACATACACCCCACCTCTCACTTGCAATTCCTACTCTGGGAGTTAGCAAAAATCATGTCATCATCCATTCCATAAAATAAAATTTCATGTTCTTTGATTCCCTCTCCAAATATCTTTAAAGTAGAGGCATGGGCTATGCAAAAGAAAAAGAAAAGCATGCCAAGTGGCATGGCAAAAATATGAATAAAAGATAGCCCATGCTCTCGAAAAATAAATCAAGGAGAGGAAGAATCAATCCATGAAATTCCGCCAAGTACTTGCTCTAGTTCTTCCCAAGTTCTAGCCCAA
>OAMR01001057.1:159027-252679 GCA_900205405.1 Echinochloa crus-galli
AGCGGCCGGACCCCATATCTCTGAAGATGCGCGGGTGGCTCCCGCGGCGGCAACGGCGGCGGACGGTCGCCCGGCGACAGCGAAGACTCCCGCGGCAGCCACAGGCGGCCAAGCGGCAGCCCTGGCGTGCTCCTGCGGTGGCCGCGGACGGCTGTGCGATGACGGTGGAGGCCTTCTATGGCAGCCACGGACGGGTGCGTGGCGGCAACGGCGGAGGGCTCCCGCGGCGGCCGTGGATGGCTGCGCCCTGACCGAGGAAGGATAGCTACGGATTGAATAATATAGACCGTTAGATCTTCATCAAATCCGAAGATACAATTTTCTCTTTTTTGGATTATTAATGGAATAATATAGACCGTTAGATTTTCATAAAATCCGATGGCATATATTCTTCTCTTTTTTAGATTAATAGAATAATATGTACCATTAGATCTTCATAAAATCCGATGGCATATATTTTTCACTTTTTTGGATTAACGGAATAATATGGACCGTTGGATCTTCATAAAATCCGACGGTCCATGCTCTTCTCTTTTTTAATTAACGTGATAATTTCTTGATCGTCTCGGTGAACGTGGTGGCTCCTTTTAACTCTATTGTAATAATATAACTAGCAAGGTGGCCCGCGCAATTTGCGCGGTACCTAGTTTTTTTATCAATCTTTATTTTTGTATTATTTCTGAAAAAATAGGTGGAAATAATTTTTCAATAATGTATTTGTTTTTTGAAATAGCTCAAATCAAGATATATGTTGTCTATGTTTTTTAGGTCATTTTTCTGGAGTTAGAAGAAACAAAATACATTAAATAAAAACTTGTTTTAAATACTTGTTTAGATCTTTAGAGAAAGATCAAATGAGTGATTTAATGTCTTAAATCTTTATTTTTTTATGCTCCAATCTCCATGGTCTTATGCATATATACTTCTAGATTGTTTTTAAGCAATCTGACTCTTTGTGCTCCTCCTCTCTCTTTCACTCCACTCCCAAAGAGGTTTGCCCCTATGCCATGACGCACGGAGTGTATCGTTCATCTTTTCAACCACTAACCGTCCCTTAAACTCAGCTTAATTTATATGGGCGACTCATCCTATGAGTGCACATTAAATCAACGGCCATGCACACGTCGAGGCAGTGGCGGAGCCAGGAAAAAAAATAAGCTGGGGCGAACTTTCAACGATCGACTGAACCGAAATCAAACAATTGCAATTCACATCGCATTAATGCATCCATACATTGCAATCGCACAATTTTAAAGCGAAGTTGAGATATTATCTCAAATTTGAAGAAAAAATTGATGATTCTTGCACCAATACATGGTAAAATGCAAAAAAAAGTAAGAGATAGATGAACCTGTAAATTGGATAAAGACATCAATTAGCAAATAGAAAATAATAGTAAAGTGATCACATGATTCAACTGAATGTTTGGATGAAATCGATCAATTGGTTTTCTAAGAGCAGGATCAGCTACAACATGAACATGAGGGTCAAATTCCATGATAAGCCCAATACCTTCAGGTTCTGCCTCTGCCTCTGGTTGTGGTGCCTCTGGCTCAGCTTGTACACTCGGGACACTACTCGGGACAACTTCATTTCCCTGCACAACTGAACCTAATCCAGCTGTGGAACTAGTACCAATCCCACTTCCATGAGTGCTTGGGCGGCTGCCCCTTGAACCAGCACCCAAACTTGTAAAATAATTCGTCAATTCTGCACAAAATTTGCTCAATTTGATAAACCATATTATGATATTCAGGCATTAAGCAATGGACACAGGCACACAACACAAGAATTACCGTTTTTCTTTGTCTTCTTGCTGCTGCCAATGGACCGAGCACTGGCCTCCCACTTCCTCGCCCTCGGCCTCGGCCAACTCCCACCAATTCCGCCGGAGCCGCTCCAATTCCACGGCCAACACCAGAGCCTCGGCCACGCCCAACCCCGGTAGCGGCGTCTTCCTCCATGAGCTTTGAGCTGCTTGCGGCCGGCCGCCGCACCGCACACCCGCAGAGCGCAGGCCAGCCCTGCCGGACGGCCGGACGCCCGCCCCTTGCCGGCCTGCCCCCCTGCCCGCAGCCGCAGCACTCGGCGCTCGGACGCCGGACGCGGGACGCCCGCCCCCTGCCCGCCTGCCGCGGCCACGCTCTGCGCTCCCGAAGGCCGGACCGCCGGAGGCCGGAGCCGCCGCCGCCGCCGCTAGGGTTGCGGCTTGCGTCGCCGCGTCGGAGGAGCGTCCGTGCCTGACTGCCTGTGCGCGTGCGGTTGCTTTCTTTTCTGTGAGGCAAACCAGCGAATGAGCCTGTGACCCTGTGTGATGTGCGTGCTGCTGGGTGGGTGAATGGGCCTGTGCCATGGTTGTATACTTGTATACTAACGGGCCAGCCCAACTTTAGCTGGGGCAGTTGCCCCAGCTTGCCCCAACATCGCTCCGCCCATGCGTCGAGGCATGAAATTGAAATTTTTTTATGTGGATCCAACTCGCACCCCTCTCTACCATATATATTCTAGGTATATTATGCTCCTTTTGTTCCCTCCCGGTTTCCTAATAGAAAGAAAAATAAAAATACATACTAATTTTGTTGGTATATGTTTAGTCATAAATGATATGGAAAATAAAGAGTTGTACATCTTATTATTTGTATATTTACTCCTTTTATATATTTTATTATATGTATGTCTTTTTATTTTTTTAGTACTAACATAATATATTTAATCATATTTGATGTGTACTTATTGGATTAATCTAGCCCATTAGATTTTTTTCAAAAAATCCAACAGTTTATATTTTATATTTTTTATTTAATATATCATCAATGGATTAATCTAGGCCATTATATCTTCGTAAATCCAACGGATCTTTTTGTTTATGTTTGATATATACTCCTTCGATTAATCTAGGCCATTAGATCTTAGTAAAATTCAACGGCACATATTCTTCTTTTTGTCGATTAATGTGGGAACGTGGTGACTTCTTAGCAAGGTGGCTTCTTAGCAAGGTGGCCCGCGCTAACAGCATGCCTACCTAGTTTTTTTTCTATACTAACATTTGAGTTTTTGCTTGAAATAAATCATCAAATGGTTGTTTTCCTCTTATTGTCAACAACTCAACAACGTGTTTTTTTTATGATGACCGCTTCTTCAACAATCTGAACAACAGAATCGACATTGATCGCCATCCTAAACATGTCGTACATGAGAATGTCACCAAGCTCATCGTTGTGTTTGCTACATGCATTGAGTGTGGATAAAGGATATAATCTGGTCTCTATATCCGCAAGCTTGTTTCTGCGGTACGTTGCTGACGTCACCCCGTACAACACCTACGTCATGATTTCCTGTGTACCGCTTCCTACCAACCGAACGCTCGTCCGAGTCCTATTCCGCTCCGACTCCACAACGTATTGCGCCGCCCATCGCCACCAAATCGGCTGCGGGCTCAGCTCCGCCGATGACTCCAGTTTCCACTGGCGCGAGTAGTAGAAACAGCTGCGCCAACGGCATGCATCGAAGAGGTTGCCCGGGCTCAGCTCCGCCGGTGACTCTCCAGTCTCCACTGCCGCGAGTAGTAGAAACAGCTGCGCGAACGGCATGCATCGAGGAGGTTGCCGACGGTAAAGAGTCCCTGTCCTGGCCGCCGACGATGAAACGACCGCAGGCCCTCGAGGCTGCAACTCGCATGTGATTCTTCCCTGCGCGACGACGAGGAGAAGCGGCTGCGTGGGTGGAGCGCCTCAAGAAGTTCGATGATGCCGCAGAGCCCCCTGTCTGAACTATGAACCCTGTGGTAGAAGAAGACCAATGCGGTGGAGGTGGCCTACGAGGAGAGGCAGCTCTGGCCGGAAGGTTACCAAGTGGACGCTACCACCGCAGCAGAGCCCGCAGCCTCTTCTGATCCAACGAGGGCACGAACGGCTCCCTCCATCGCATGCCAGCGCGTGCAGCTCACCCCCGCATATAGTGGATTGAAGCGTGGGGGGTTGAACGCCGAAGACTAATCTGGTTCATGGTGGGGGTGAAATTGGACCTCAGATTGAACCTTTAATGATGCATCGATTTTCGGCCAGCGCCTGTGAGTTCGGGTGGAGAGAGATAGTGCCATCAGATGAGGAGAAGAGCGAGCGGACAGGTGAGAAGAAGAACGAGCGGAAGACAACAGAGATAAGATAAGGATGACGAGAGAGCACATAAAAAAATCAGAATGGTAAATCCTTTTACCGTGAAGGACAATGCCATCATAGGCCCATGGTATATATTGGGTCATGGACCTATTGTTTAGTGGCCGGCTCAATGACACAGCTGATTGATTTTTTTTCCATCATTGTTCATTCCTTAATTATGGTCCTGTGTCATGATATTTTTTTTCAAAACAGATATATATTTTTATTAAATGTATCTCATAATATATCAAAAAGAAAAAAACTTGGATCATCGTATGATTGATATTGATAACCTAAGCAGCAGCAACAGCACAAGTAATATCGATAACCTATTGTCTACAAATGATTATGAGAAACCAAGTTGAGATGTGCCTTGATTTGTATATGATGAGTGATTGACCGGATGATTTGAAGCTTTGTGTTGTGTGTGTTAAGTCGTATGTGTTGTGTTGTTGTGAGTGTTGTGTAACCTCTATGATGAAGTGGTGTGTTGTCAATGCACTCGTGATGAGTGGTTGACAACGTTGTGTGGATTGACGTTCGCCTTGGCTCAAGTATTGCAGGTGTAGGATGCGGCTTGGTTTGCATTGGTGCAGGTGAAGAATAAGCGCGAAAGGTCTTAGCCGGAGTGGCCTCCCAGGAGTGGAGAGACAAGTAGGCTTGGTTCGAGGGACCCGGTGGCCGATGGGATCAAGTGCGGTTCACATGGTGCAAGAACAAGCAAGGCAACATGGATGATGGTGATGGAGCCGGTACATTGAATTTAAAGCTAAAGCGTGACTTTGTTGCATATATGGGTTCGGGAGCCGGAGGTGAAAGGCTTGGCATGCTCGAGGCTTGGCGTGGTGTAACACCCTGCCCTCCACGAGCCGCCCCGCACAGCCCTTCCGGGGGGCGTGCACGCGTACACATAGCACCCTGCTTACACTTTCGTCCTCGCTTCGTGTAAAAGGGTTAACCCGAAGGTGCTATGGCTGGAAGACAAAGGCTTATAAGTTGCCTCCACCCTTGCTAAACTAGCAAGGTGGCACTAAACACGTGCATCCCGCACTCATGGGCCACTACTAGACTTCAATGGTTTGGCGTGCATGGCGTCCTTGTACGCGGGGTTTGATGGTTGGGCCAGAAAACCATCGGAGGAGGGTTTCTCGGTTTGGGCCTCAAAACCGAGCCCGAAGGCCCAACGTGACGGAGACGGTGATCCGGGCGCGTTCGGGAAGCTTCGAAGCGGTGGACGCGTGGCGGGATCCGGGAGCTTGCGTCGGAGGTAAGCAAGGCCCGATGGATGCGTGTCCGCTCGATGGGTCTATTCATGTATTGACCAAAATGCCCCTGCGTGGGCTTGAGTTGTAACTCCTAGTGTAGGGGCACTTCGGTCATTTGTCCAGAGGGCTCTATATATAGGAGGAGTGGCTGGTTGGGCAGCTAGCTCTTTGGTTAGTTGGGTGGGAGTGCTCTTTCTTTTTAGGGTGCTCTTGGTGAGAGGAAGAGAGGATAGAGTTGGATCTTTGAGTGATCTTTTTGCCATCTTAGATTTGTTTGTTGCTAAGAGTGGCTTGTAACCGAACCTCTTGGGGTAATCCAAAGATCAATTTCGTGCTCAAGTTTGTGTCCCTTGTAAGATCTAAGCTTTCTCTTTTTTTGGGGGTTTTTGGAGCTATTTTTTGGGTATTTTTGTGCTTGGCTCGATTCTTCGTTTCTAGGTCGTTTGGCTCCGGATTTGTTTGAGGGGATCATGGGTGAGTGCCTTGCGCCTCTTTGTGTATGATCTTGCCCCCTCAAACGCCGGGAATCGGTCTCGATTCGATGATTTTTGGATGAACTCGTGGTGGTGGTGTCCTTCCGTGTGATTCGTGATTCCTCGAGTTGTAGGGAGTTAGAGGCCGAGATTTTTGGGGCAAAGCATCTCCTTGGAGTGCTAATCATCTCCCCAAAGTTTCGTCTCAAGAGCTCTAGTAGTTTGGGAGATCCGGTGATGGATTTGGGAGGGGGTTCTCGCGAGTTCGAGTAGCTGTTCTGTCTGTTCGTTCGCCGAGTTTCGCGGACAGTCCGCCCTGCCTAAGCCGGACAGTCCAGACCCCCCGGATAGTCCGCCAGGGTGCCGGATAGTCCGGACCCCGGACAGTCCGCCAGGGTGCCGGACAGTCCGCCAAGTTCCAGGCAAACAACAGTTGAATCCTTGGGAAGTGATTTTTGGGATATAGGCCGAGTTTCGAGAAGAAATTTTTATCGGCTCCCATTCACTCCCCCCTCTCTGGTCGCCATTTCGATCCTTCAGATTAACCCATTTGATACTACATAACTAAAAAGGCATAGGGGCAGTGTTTCTTTGGGATGGAAATATTTTTTCACCCGTTTGACCAATAATTAATAGTATTAAATAAAGCCACTTTACAAAACTACATTCACAATCCCGGATTAATTCACGTGACAAAGTAAATCTAATGAGGCCTTTGACCGCATAATTAGAGGATGGTTACTTTAGCATTATTGTAGCAAATCATGGACTAATTATGCTCATTAGATTCGTCGCGCAAAATTACACTCATTCTTAAAAAGGTTTGCAAATAGACTTCATTTAATACTCCATACATGTAAGATTTCCTTTAGAAATTTTTTTCCGGGAAGCAAAGGAACACGTCGAGTGTACCTCTTTAGATGGTGCTGACATTGGCAATGGCAGTGAGTCGACTACATCAGGTTTCTCAGATCCTAAAGAATGTAAGAGGCAACGTGAAAGAGATCGTATGCACAACTATCTGACCAGCAAAAGAATGAATTACTAAAAAAGGGTCGTGAAACTCATCAGCAAAAGAAAGCTATACATGATCTTATTAATCTAGAAGACTGTGATCGGATAGGCTCAGAGCAATTTGTGCAAGAAAAACTAAAATGTGAATCTGGGAAAAGATGTGCAAATGCTAGGGCATGATATGCAAATTTAAAACATGAGCAGAGACAGGCAATATGTGATCGTCAAAAGTTACTCTATGCGAAAATGACATCTGAGCAAAGATATGCAAAGTGGAACCGTAAAAAAGCACGTCTTGCACTGCGACGTAACACTATAAGTAAGAATTCCATCGACACGAAGAACCCTCTTTATAGCTCCTCGAATTCAGATTGCAGGTATTTTAAGATAATATTTCTATTTTATAGCTCCTTTTTATTGCGCTGCGTGATGTAAGAATGAAAATATAACAATTTTTATTGTTTTGTTTTATCTAAGTACATCAGATAAATTATTATTCTATGGTATTATTCTACGATGGCATGTTACTCAAAGAAAAATGATACTACTTACAACCCTGATCCAAAGAACAACTAAATTGAACTACATTTATTACTGCCTTAGCTATGCATAATATGATACCAAATGATACATATCAGCTCATAGTTTATAAAATCATGTTTAATCACATGGAGACATAATATAATTTGATAATTTATCGACATATTTTTCAGCCGTGGCAACGCACGGGCATATTTGCTAGTACAACCTAAAAGTACATGAGTTCTTAGACTCGGAGTCTTAAATCAAGGAGCAACAGAGAAGACAACTAAAAGACTAAAAAAAGGCTATAAAGACTAAACTTTAATCTTCGTCAACGTCTTGCTTCATCCAGTTGTTTTATCTCTATGAAATTACATCCATTCACATCGTCCGTCTACTTAAAAACTTTGATGCTGGAATCGTGCTGCCAGAAAAAAAAACAGTCTTCTATGCTTGATGATTTATCTCATGAAGACCACACTGAGTCGATCTCAATCTCAATCTCAAGCAAACTTCTTAGTACATATAAACATCCGCCACCATCTCCCAGTCGGCTAAAGAAGCATAGAGAACCTGCAAAATTAGATAGCTTCCCAAACGTGACCCCTCCAAGAAGGAAAATACTATCATCATGGATGTTATCGCCGCATGACCAATCAAATTGGTGCTAAAATTTCATCTAGAGAGTTTCCCATTGTTGCAGGAATGTGACGGAGAGGCCAATGCCACGACAATGCCTCCATCGAGAAAATGGCGCAGGCAGGCATCACCGTCGTCCACCCGATGTCATAATAAATCCGGCCAGTGGAGCGCCTCCCGCGCACGACCATCGCGAGCCAGGGCGCCTTTGGTCCCGTGCCCGACCGTCGGGCCGCCGATGGCACCTCGCACGGCCTGGCCTCCGCGAGATTGGATGCCGGCCCACCTCGTGTATTGCCCTGCGCTCCCGGCCCCACGCGCGGTGCCCCTGACATTCACTACTAGAAATGTTAATATGAATGACATATAGTTTTCGTCGTAGTAGAGCTCAAATTCGTCTTTAAAAAATTTCTATGACGAATTAATGACGAAATGTCATTCGTCAAAAACGGAGAGTCATATTTGTTTTTCTGAGACGAAAAGACATGTTTCGTCATAAAACACGCTGCTGTTCAATGACGAAAAAGACTTGCCGCCTGATTTTTGTCACAGAAATTTTCATCGTTCTGGTTGGTCCACGTGGCGCGTTCTGGTTGGTCCACGTGGCGCGTTCTGGTTGGTCCACGTGGCGCGTTCTGGTTGGTCCACGTGGCGCGTTCTGGTTGGTCCACGTGGCGCGTTCTGGTTGGTAGACGTGGCGCGTTCTGGTTGGTCCACGTGGCGCGTTCTGGTTGGTCCACGTGGCGCGTTCTGATTGGACCACGTGGCGCGTTCTTGTTGGTCCACGTGGCGCGTTCTGGTTGGTCCACGTGGCGCGTTCTGGTTGGTCCACGTGGCCCAATCTGGTTGGTCCACGTGTCATGTTCTGGTTAGTCCACATGGCGCTTTCTGGTTGGTCCACGTGACAATTTCTGGTTGGTCCACGTGACACGTTCTAATTGGTCCACGTGGCGCGTTCTGGTTGGTCCACGTGGCGCGTTCTGGTTGGTCCACGTGGCACGTTCTGGTTGGTCCACGTGGCGCGTTCTGGTTGGTCCACGTGGCGCGTTCTGGTTGGGCCACGTGGCGCGTTCTGGTTGGTCCACGTGGCGCGTTCTGGTTGTTCCACGTGGCGCGTTATGGTTGGTCCACGTGGCGCGTTCTGGTTGGTCCACGTGGCGCGTTCTGGTTGGTCCACGTGGCGCGTTCTGGTTGGTCCTCGTGGCGCGTTCTGATCCATCCACGTGGCGGTTTCTTATTGGTTGGCGCGTTCTGGTTAGAGCCAAGGCCCAGTTGACACAGAATAAGCCCATTTCATACATAATGCCCAACGCATTTCACAGATAATAACGCCCAGCACATTTCACAGATAATAAGCCCAGCACATTTAACACATAACAAGCCCATTTCACACAGAAGTTAACCATTGTCATACAGAAGTTCCAGACCATAGACAGAGTACATGACCACAGAAGTTCACAAGTTCACAACACATATATAATGAAAAGATTGGAAATCTAAGGAAAGAAAAAACAGGTCATTAACTCAGGAATAAGAAGTATAAACCAACCACAGCCACAAGAAAAGCAGCAGTTCTCAGCTTCAATTTGTAATCGAAACTCGAAACAGGACATAATTTTTACTCAAGCAAGTGCAGGACATGCCAAATCAATATCAGAGTATTAGGGACAACTACAGAGCAATCTTCCTATTGTTGATCTGGGTAATAATCATGCAGCAACCAACAACGCTACCATCAATTGCACGTATTTCAGGATCAACATAGATACTATTCACTTCATGCAAGCAGATCGACCATTTGGCCAGAGAAAGAGAAATGACAGGCAAATCAGGGTTTGATATTCATTCACTTCTGCTAGAACCAAAAATGAGCTGAGATAAGTAACTTCTTATTACTATAATTTAGAACAAGCTTTTGCTAGAACCTACATATAAGTTTACAGTTTAAATTTCATATCAGCCTAGAACCAATATCTCAACAGAATATCCTACATGTTCATGCAGTGCATTCAGACAGAGAGATAGAAAACGGACTACGGCAAAGCAAAATCTAAGAGAGATAGAATGCAGGGCAGTTAAGTGAGAATATAAGGGACTTACAACAGCTTGTTTCGCTACATCACTCATGCCATTTTTGCTGCTGGTATGGCAGACCTTGAAGGCTTCTACTGCATCAAGTCCTTCATCCAGTACTTCAACTTCTGATTCATTAATTTATTCCCCATGAGCATGGCCAGATTCATCCGGTTCAATCACATGAGCATGATCAGATTCCTCCACCTGCTCAGAATATTCAACAATATCAGCATCAGTTGATCCCCATGATCAGTCCACCGCGTGTACGTAGCTGACATTCCAAAGAGAAGTATGTGGTCTTTGACTTCTTGCTGAGCCCGTTTATGCTGATTAAGACAACGACGACATGGGCAAGGTACATGAATGTGTTCAGCAAATCTTTGCCTAACAAAACCCATGAATTGTTCCTAGAAATGTTAATATGAATGACATATAGTTTTCGTCGTAGTAGAGCTCAAATTCGTCTTTAAAAAATTTCTATGACGAATTAATGACGAAATGTCATTCGTCAAAAACGGAGCGTCATATTTGTTTTTTTGAGACGAAAAGACATGTTTCGTCATAAAACACGCTGCTGTTCAATGACGAAAAAGACTTGCCGCCTGATTTTTGTTTCATGATTTCCTTTACTTCATTTCAAAGCTCTATTCTTTTTTACAATGAGATCTTCTTGTGGAATTGCAGCATGAATCATAGAAAGGAAAGGAAAGCTTAGCTAAAAGAAAAAAATCACTACACAGACCCACACCAAACTGACCACAGGTAATGATCTGCAGCATCTACCCATGTCCTTTTATAGTTGTACTGTTGCCACCACTGTTTTCACAATCCAAGTGCCTGATTTTTCAGCAAGTTAACGACGGTGGCTAGCTTACCGGTGGAACTTGCACGGTGATGGCACCGCACGAGGGCAGGGTGGCGGGCCGCCGGGCTCAGCCCCCGCCGGGCGCAGCCGCCGCCGCGGGCGCCGTAGCAGCCGCCGCCGCACCAGGATGAACGCAGCTCTGTCTGAAGAATATCTGTCTGAAGAATAATCTTCCAAGTGTTTCAATCTTGTTGTTTAACCAACGATACTTTTATAAAGGATAATCTTCTGAGAACTAAACCACAAAAGTGCTTGTAGCTCAGTGGTAAGGCTGAGGGCTTCTATCCTTCAGGTCGCGGGTTCGACGCTCCCTCTCGACCCCTTTTTTGCTACCCCGTAGCACTAGAATTAATTCTGGGCCGCATTCTGGGCCGCCGACGTGGCCTGCTGGGCCGGCCGACTTGGCCCGCTGGCCTGCTGGGCCGGCCGACTTGGCCCGCTGGCCGCGGGGCCGGCCGACGTGGCGTTTTCGTCATTTTTGTCATAAATTCGTAGCGCCTGATTTCCATCACTAATGATCCATGACGAAAACCAAAATTTCGTCATAGATATGCAATATTCAATGACGAAAATTAAAAATGTCATGAGGAAAACGTCATAGATATTAACATTTCTAGTATTGATTGACGTAGCGCCCCGGCAAACGACCATGGTCGCCGCCACCAGAATCTAATGGTACTACAGCCCACGCACACCGCCACCTGTGGAGAACCTCCTCGAGCTGCGCTGTGGGCAGCCTCCTCGCGCCTTGCCGGGCCGCCACTCGCCACACGCCCGGCAGCAAGGGAATCACCTCCCCCATCCATTCTACCATGGGGGCCCTCGATCCGGTATGAGTTCACCGGATCGGCGAAGGAGCACATGGATCCGGCCGTGGGGGTCGCATATTCGGGTATAGCTCGTCGGAGAGAGCCACCTTCAGCCGCCCGAGAGCCATCTCCACGCCATAGAAAAAGCTCATCAAAGTGAGACCTAGGAGGAAGAAGTCCTTACCATCGCCTTCCTCGCGGGGTGCGCGGACTTCCGGCAGCCCACTCCGACAGTGGTGAGATCGTAGGAGGAGGAAGGCGAGCTGTGGCGGCCGGGGTCGGGCTGCCGCCCGAGTCACCCAGACAGGACGACGCAGGTGCCAAAAGGTCGCTCTCTGCCCTTGATATACGTTTATAAACACCGTTTCCCCCTTCATACATTCCTGCCACCCGTGTGACGATTGGCCGCATCATCATTGTCCTACTCTGCCGTCGCTTGATCACCTTGCATGATGCTGATGCCTGCTTGGCGTTTCTCTACATCTCTTTTCCTGCTCTCGCCTTTGCACCTTGTGCGAAGATGATTGATCTGCTAGCTCCAAAATATCCATCGCATGTGCATATTTAAATAAGACGCAATATTAGAGTCCTATTCAATTTCAAAGAAAAACATCCTTTTTCAGGCATGGTTTCCATCTAAAGCCGAGTTGCATTGGTGTAACATATAGATACTATTAAAATCGACACCTAAGGTCGATTAATTATCCATTTATTTAGATGTGATTGATATGAAATTTTTAGGTTAATCTAGACCATTGGATCATCATAAAAATCGATGGTATATATTTGCTTTGTTTTATATATATTTAATAGTTGTATTTGATATTGGACTCTTCGATTATTGTCGGACGTTGGATCTTCATAAAATCCGACGGCACATATTCTTCTCTTTTTTTAGATTAACGTGGGAATTTCTTGATGCTCTCGGCGAACGTGATGGCTCCTTTTAACACTATTGTATTAATATAATATAATAATAGATAGATAGATAGATGTTTGTTTTTTAATATATAGAACCATAGAGCCTTACCCATCTTTTTACATGAAAAAAAAACATGGATCATTCACTGAACCAAACGACACTTCATGGCTGCATCTGAGCCCCGCCATATCTTGCACGGCGGGAGGGAAGTCAGCCGCATCCGTGGACGGAGCTGCAGCCGGGTTGGCATCTGATCAGACGAGCTAGGAGGAGGTGCAGGGAGGCGATGGGCCACCAATTCCGGCGGCTTTTTGGCCCCAAGCCACAGCAAGCATGCATGCCTCCCGGCCTTTTTTTTCAGAGTAGGGTCGGAATTTCATTACCAACAAAGCAAATAAATTAATAACCTCCCTGGGATAACAAGAACAACTGAACAAGCGGCCAAAGAGGGATGAGTTGCAGAAGGAAGAGGAATGGGAGGCTGCTGTACTGGATTGGGGAACCCGCCACTGTCGCTGGAGGCAGGCGGCCACAACGACGGCGACGTGCAGAGAATGAGGGGAGAGCAGGCTTTTACGGTGTAGCACGGGTTGGTATCTATGATGAGCCGTTTCAAAATTATGGATCCAGATATGTTCAAAACTGTTCATATATTTTACTCTTGTTTATTTATACCATGTCACACTTTTCCCTTACGTAGTTGCGCCAAGATTATTTGAAATCATGTGCACGCGTTGTGCATAATACTCCGGCAGCTGCCTTAGTCTCTATTTTGTTTCCCTTTTTTACTTTATTTCTTGTCGAGACACTAGCAACCTAACTTCAGTTCTCAGCCATAAGGAACATTACATTGAAAGGATACCACTTTACGCTTATTAATGCACCACCTACTCGTCTAATAAATCTCTTCTCTCATGAATTTCTTTTTACCCTGATATATAGGCATCCAAATCCAAACATTGCAACGGAGAAAGCAGAGTTAACCGTGGGAAAGAAAAAGAGAGCATTCGCTTCTTAGATACTAGCTTCCTGCATTGCCAAACGCAACATAGTTTCTTTAAATTTTATCAGGCATCCTTATTTACAATTACTTCTCTCTCCAGCACCTGCTGTCACCCTGATCAATACATCACCTACTTCAGCATAATGACACCTATAATACCTGTACCTATTCTCATTTGGTGAGGTGAGGTCGTATCTTATAAACATCCAAGTGTAAAAGCAGGTGAAATAAATAGAGTGAGGAAGCAGGTCATCATATGGAGAGATCACGGATATACAAATTTGTTTATTTTAGGGAGTGCAGACAGAATGTTTCTTGCCATTTTCACTTTTATTTGTTTCATCTGGCATGAGGATGGGAGGTACAGGGAAAGATATACGCTGAAGAAGCGGAGGCGGACGGTAAGAAAATGGTTTGCGCCGTTATAATGATTTTCTTCTAAAACTTCAAATTAATCATCCGGCGGCCGTGTCCACTGATCATCACATATTTGTCTGCAGGGCCATGTCGACTGCCCCCTTTCGTGCAGGAGCTACAAGCGAAAGCTTTATCCGATTGGTGTCGGTGTCAACAACGGCGGCGGCGGTTTGGGCGTCGTTTCCCTCCTTTGAGGCGTTTGTTGTGAAGCTCTGTGCAGGGGTTTTGGTCTTCTAGGTGAAAACTGTATCCGGTTGGCCAGATGGGCGGCGACGGCGTCTTTGACGTCGAGTCCTTCATGGAGGCGTCGCCCTGGAAGTCTTTTAGCCCGATCTTTAATATCGACAATGGAGTTTGTTGTGCAAGCATTAGAAGACAAGTTTTTCAAGTTCGACATCAAGTTTCTAAGTAGACAGATGAACGAAGCAGGGATGGTGAAGAATGATGAAGTTTAGTCCTCGAGTTTGTTTCTCTATCTTAGAAGTTTTCTTTCTTGTATTGGCTCCTCATTGTTGAGGATTTGAGTCTAAGTACTATTTGTAACTTTTGGCTGTATATATCCATTTATGGATATAGAGGCCGGATTTAATCCATAATTAAAAAACTAAATCGAACAAGTCCTATCACTTGCCTTTATGTCTTCTCCATGAATCTCTCCTTAGATAGATCATGGCGTGTATTAGTGCATATTCTCTCCCCCTCCGCCATTTCTCTCTCCCTGATATCCATCGATTCAAGAATGGAACACAACTACGGCTCCGCAGCACCACTACCTGCCTGGCCCCGAATCCACACCCTCCTAATCCATTGCCAGCTCAATGCTAAAAGGGTGCTGCAGAGCCACTACCTTGGTCTACAAAGATACTAGAAATCGTACTCGACATACAGGACATCACCGAGCCGCTTCCCCTGAACTCGTGCCTTCGCCGACGACTAAGTGCGCCGGTGGAGTGGGCGGATGAAGGGTGGTGGCGGGGTTCGTGCCCAGCAAGCTGTTACTTCCCATGGTGGAGGTGGTGGCGACCGGCGAAGGGGGTGGAGTCGCTCGGATCCAGACGTCATGGCCTATGTCTTCGGTGCCTCCTGATGTTGTCAGTTCTTTCTGTGCTGCACGACAGGTTTGGACACAAGTTTACTGCAGACTCCTTGTTTAGGGTGTTGGGTGGTCATGCAGGAGCTACGAGCGAAAGCTTTACCCGATTGGTGTCGGTGTCAACAACGGCGGCGGCGGTTTGGGCGTCGTTTCCCTCCTTTGAGGCGTTTGTTGTGAAGCTCTGTGCAGGGGTTTTGGTCTTCTAGGTGAAAACTGTATCCGGTTGGCCAGATGGGCGGCGACGGCGTCTTTGACGTCGAGTCCTTCATGGAGGCGTCGCTCTGGAAGTCTTTTTAGCCCGATCTTCAATACCTACAATGGAGTTTGTTGTGCAAGCATGAGAAGACAAGTTTTCAAGTTCAACATCAAGTTTCTAAGTAGACAGAAGATGTAACTTGGTGGAGTATGATGGCAATGCAAGAATGAAGCAGGGATGGTGAAAAATGACGAAGTTTAGTCTTTGAGTTTGTTTCTCTATCCTAAAAGTTTTCTTTCTTGTGTTGGCTCCTCGTTGTTGAGGATTTAAGTCTAAGTACTCTATGTAACTTTTGGCTGTATATGTCTATCTATGGATATAGAGGCCGGATTTCATCCATAATTAAAAAAATGTCGACTGCCCCCTTTGCGATCAGGTAGCTTTTGACAGCAGAACGCCTCTTGACTTCGTGCTGCTACACGCGCCAAGTCTGCCACGCAATCGTTGGGCCTGCGGTACAGTCCTCCGCTGGCTGGAACGATTCTGGACTGATGGCTGAACCTGCGTCTTTCTTGGTCTCAATTAGGTGAAGCAGCGGGTGCGGGACTCAGTTTTCATGCTTGTGTCGTGCTGTTTCAACATCTTTGCAAGGCGATCGAGGAACGCCTGGGTCCCAAGTCAGACGGAGACGACATCAGCGCAATTGGTGAGGCTGTTCGTACTAGTGGATGAAGAACAGATGGAGGCCTTGGCTGACGTATAGAAGTTGGCCGGGGCCGCGATGGCCCTCGCACTCCAGGTCTCCAGCGTCAGGAATGCGCCGCTAGAACAGAAGTAGAGCTGACAGAACATTAGAGCTACTAGCGATCATCACTTTCTATTTCGGTTTGGAGGTCGTCAAAGTTTATTAGTTCAAATCCAACTCTGTAATCTTAGCTTGAGTGTGTGCCCAATACGACCTGTTGTAAAACTCTGTTTCCTTTTAATACAAAGAATGGAACATTCTTGTTTGGTTTAGGGAATGGAATGTGTTGATCTATCACCATCTCGTTCCTCACAAGCACATAGTTAACTTAGTAACAAGGAATTAATTCATCCCACAAATTTCATGGGATGAACACATGATGGACTATTCCATTTTAAATGAGCTGATTCCTCGAACCAAACACCCAACCCATTCGTTTCTTCGCCATGTTCGTTTGGCTTATTAACCACCAGCTAGCAGTGTTTTTCTCTCAGCAAAAACCAGCACAAGCCACCGGCCACCAATCAGCCAGCAGTGTTTTTTTTTCTCAGCAAAACCAGCACCAGCCAGCCGAACATGCCGTTTTTTTTTCTTGTTAGCTTTGTTCTTCTGAATAATCCAATATGATGAGACATCGAGTAATGGCATTGACCAAAGCTCCCTGTTAGCTACCAAGCTTGAATTTGGATTAGGAGTATGTTTCGAGGATCTGTTGAAGTTATTCTTAGATCATTAAGCCCTGTTCGGTTGGCTGGTGGCTGGTGACTAGTGCTGGTTTTTGCTGAAAGAAAAATTACTGGCTGATTGGTGGCTAGTGACTGAAACACTGCTGGTGGCTGATAATCCAAATGAACAGGACGCAGGGCTCAATTTGCTCGTACATACAATAGGGTGCTTACATTGGCTGACTGAACTCCGGAAAGTCCATTCCTCTCACTGAAATCCAGAGTTTATTCTCAAGTTTTCTGGACGAAGTGGTAGGATGTAGAGGCAACCAAGTTTTACTCTCGAGTTGTTCCCTTCAGTGGACTAGAAGCTAGAGCGTAGGTTACTAGGTACTCTATCGCAAAAAAGCCCATCAACCTCGCGTTGTATGCAGACAAAATGACCGCTCGTCCGTGCGGCCACCGTACCTATCATAGTCAAGGACCCCGGCGGCAGAAGGAGAAGAAGGTTCTCCCGGGTAGGGCACCTATCCATCAACGCCGCAGCGTTGCTGTCGGGAAACAAGATAGCGGCTGCCTGTCGCGGCGCGCGATGCGGCCGAGAAAGAGGGCCGGGGGATCGCGGCGCTAGTGAGCTGAGGATGGCGCCGGCGAGGTGGTTGTAGCGGCTGCAGGGAGAACGCCGGCGACGGGGTAAGAGTTTAACATGGTGCCGACGGGCGTTGTCGCCGGCGACGTGTCGCGCGGCCAGCGGGGGCGAACTCGGACAGCGCGTGCGCCGGCGAGCGGCACCCAGCCTTGGGATCGCGGAGCCGGCGTGGTGGTTATAGCAGCCACGGGGAAGAACGCAGGCGAAGGGGTAGCAATTTTACATGGCATCGATGGCGTTGTCGCCGACGACGTGCCGCGCGGTCGGCGGTGGCGAGCTGGAAGAGCGCGGGCCTGGCGAGCGGCACCCAGGCCGGGGTGGTCGGTATTTGAATTACCGTCCACCCCGGACGGTATTTCATTTACCGTCCAGGCCATATGTGCTCTGCACCGTTGGATCTAAATCCTACGGCAAAGATCAGACCATTAGATGTTAGTCAGGCAGAAGGACCACTTGTGCCGGCGGACCGTCCATGGGCCGAGCGGAGGCCCAACTGCGAGAGCCCACTGTTTGCGGCGCGGCTCTCTCTGTAACGGGTAGGTGTGGTGGTCTGGGCTGGAGTCACAGGTGCATGCGACTTCTCTCCTCCGGCGCTCGTCGCCGATGGCGTGGCGGCACACGCGCAAGGCGTTGGTTTCAATCGTCCATTTCTAGTTATTAGTTTAGTTTGTCGCCTAGTATTTTGTTGTTTGATCATTGAATTACACTCTGCTGCTAAGTGCTGACACAGGTTCACTTTCCAGTTTTTACCCTTATGGCAGTAGTTTTGAGTAATGATGCTAATGGCTGACACAGTTTTTTCATAAATGAAGAATTTTCTGATGTTCAAAACTCTCATTTGACACCGTTTTAAAAAATTTGCCATCCTCATGATATTATTGGCACACAATTTGCTACCCTAGCCCGCTTTTAAGTGACTCAAATCAGGGGCGACGCCACGTTCAAACTTGTGGGTGCCCAGGCATCCACAAAATTTTGAAAATCCACTATTCAAAACAATTTTTCACCATGTTTGCATGTTAAATCTTCACATCTATAAGAGAAAGGCACCCCTCTCTGACTTGTTCTAGCTTCGCCCTTGACTCAAATGGTTTCACATGGCAGTGACACAGGCACACAGGTCACCAAGAGAGTGGCAGAAGTTCAAATGTGCACCGTGTATTATTGCTTATGAGATTACTTTCTTACTTGACTGACATAAGGAGTATTCAATAACTCTCCTCATTTAGTAGAAACTTTTCAACTGTGTATATGCTACTACACTACATTCAATAAATTTGTACCTCTTCTCTCTTCTCTTTTCTTGACGGCACCATTGCTTATTTAAGCACCCAAGTTGCCAAGCATAGAAGAAAGAATAGAGGACAAAGGCAAGCAATAAGAATCCATTTCTCTTATTCTGTATGTCATACGAAGAGGCCTAGCAGCAGTGAGAGAGAAGTGCCATTTTCTATGCATTATGGTAATGGGGGGCACGGGGAAAAAGATACATGTTACTTCGAACAGACAAACCAATGCATCTATTGACCTTACCAATCACTCTTTCGCTCTTCGCGGTGCGCACACAAGAAAGGCATGATGACCAACGAGCGAAATGGCTTGATCAGAGTCGTTCGTCACCACGGCCCTCGCATCAGCTGCCACATGACCACAGGGGATTACCCACAGAGCTTTTGAGGTCATCCAACTCCATCATTGGCGAGTCCTGTTCACCAGAGACCAACTGCTCGCTGCAATAGCTGCGTGGCGTCTTCTTTTTAGCCGCAAGTTGATCTCGGACTGTGCCGTTCACTGATATTTTCTTTTGAAGAATCCACCAAAATACTTCCAATATCAAAGGCTTCTGCCCCCTCAATTTTAGTTTCAAACTTCAAGGATTTATATGATAAATCCTTAGAAAAATCAAAAAAATTGCGACACCCGTGTTGAGTTGAGGACTCGAATCCAGTGAGCAAGTTCCACCATAAATAATCTTACCAAGTGATCGCTACATCTAAATAATTTTTCATTGAGTTAAAATATAACCATAATATATTAGTAATGTTGAAAGCAATATAAAAATTCAACAATTGCATGCAGTTGCTGCTTGTTGAGCTAACTGATAGGGCAAGCCATTGCTTTCTTAAGGGAAGTTAGCTTCAGATAAGCAGGACCCAAGTAACAAACAAGAGCCAGGTGCCCAGGTCGTCTTCCAAATTTTGTACTTTGTCAAGTTACTTATTCCATTCATCTTGAATATTTCCTCATATAGTCTGATCGTACATTAAGACGGCCTATGAATTTGATCTACAGTTTTAAGCGTGCTAATACATCACACATTCGCACTACATAAGGTTGGGCACCACACCGCACAATCTATGATGCAGTGGACAGTCGCCCACCAGGACAAAGCCCAACGACTAAATAACCATGTCCAGGAGGCCAGGACAAATGTAATGGCCATTGGTTGCGTACTTTGCTCATATATATTTTTCTCCAATATGCAGGAGAGCTACATATTTTTGTATTAAGAAGAAAAGGAAGTAAGTTTTCCGATTACAAGACTCCGGCGGAACATCGGGTCACGCCAAAAACTGCAGAGCAGAAGCTACCAATGGCCCAAGGCCGGCAAGAACTCCTACTACTCGCTAACTAAACAACCTAAACGCTTGGCCCCCGCCAGCACCCACATGTCAGCCTCACACCTGACACGATGAATTAGCTCTTGAACTGTTGCTTCTTGGCCGTTGAATAACCTTGCATTCCTTTCCTTCCAAATCGACCAGGCGATGAGCATAAAGAGGGTGTACAATCCTTTTCTTCTCTGCCTTGGTTGTTGCATACGAAGCGAGCACCACCATCCTTGAAACGTGTACTCGGCCGTCCTGAAGATGCAGGAGCCTCCCCTTCCTGCAACCGTCTCCCAGAACACCTGCTCCAAGCAGGAACAATTCGCCAATATATGATCCCCGGTCTCGAGCGCCTGATCGCAAAGCCAGCAGACGTCATGAGCGTCAAGGCCGTGTCGCCGAGGACGATCTGCGGTCCACTTTGCTCATATATATCAACCTTTCAAAAAAAACTGTCCTCTTTCTGCACTTTAATTTGCTTCCTGTCCTGTCTCCAGCAGTATAAGCTCGACTTCACAGGCAACAAACCTATCAATAACCTGCTCGTCGAACATATATGCATCTCTTCTAATGCCTAGTTTCTTCACACGTCTTCTTCATATATAGGAACCCGGCCAAAGGTTGCAAGTTGCAACACAGGAAAGAAGAGCAGATGCTGATGATCGGGGAGCAAAGAAGAGTCGAACATGAAAAAACACATAAAAAGAAAGCACGCGCCACCTTTTAGAAATAATATTGTCTTACTCTGACGCAACGTTATCTCCAGTTCAATAAGGATTGGAGGTATTGGGAAAATGGCGCCGTGCCTCTCATAATGAAGTTGGCTAGCAATGGGCAGTGTTTTGGGTTATGTGGCCTACTTCCGAGTGTTCAACGTCGGATCCTGTGCTTGGTACCTGGGGTTTCTTGCCATTACCTCGCCTATATGATCGAGATAATTCTCTCATTGCCATTTAAAATTATAGCTCTTCCTTATATACCATTAAAAAAATCAATTTTCCTTATGTGCCATTGTTTTAAATTTTTAATCTCCTCAATGCCATTCCGTTAGTGCTTCTGTTAAGTTTGTGAAGCGCCGGGCCAGGAGCCCAGGACGTGGGTGCGGACGGATCACGGATGTGCTGTACGACGGCGCGGGTGCCAGGCGCCACCAAGCGCTTAGAGCTGATGGGGCCTACGCAGCTGCCTAGTGTGGCGACTCCAGTGTTCAACCGTGTGTGCTCGACGACGACGCCGTGCGGTTCAGGCCGTGCACCGCCACGAGGGATTGCACAAACAACAGCACGAGAGAGTGCGTGCTTCCACGTGAGCGAGGTGCGACATGAGTCGCTCAGATCGCGGCTCGTCGATGAAGCCGGCCTCGAGCCCTCGACCTGCACAGAGGTGGCTAAATAAAAAAACTAGTTGCAGAGCACGATCCAAGCCAGGGTACAGGGCAGTAGCATATGGGCGGGCAAGACGCGGCGCACTTCTTCGGGTGTGTGTGGCGTCGGTCGCGTCGGCGCAGGTCAGCATGAACATGCGCTCCGACAGCAGGGCGTCGGCTGCTCGGCGCGAGCTCCTCCCTTGCAAGCAACCTGCATCTGCACGCAGGGACGGATCCAGGATCCGGCGATAGGGGAGGCTGGCTCCTCTTCTTCCATCTCCAGCCCCTCCTCTCTTTTTTTCTCCTCCTCAAATTTCTGTGAAGACCTTAGGGAGGCTTAGTGGAGCGCATACCAGTAGGGGGAGGGGGGGGCTCGAGCCCCCTCGGCCCCACCGGCTGCCTCCGTGCCTGTCTGCACGCTCTCTTCTCTCTCTTTGTCTCTTGCTAAATGACGGAGAATCGATTCAAGCGACAACAGGGCTGGCCGGCTGGGTATATATATGCGATAGTCTTAAGAAGATAAGGTTCCACTGGAGTCACATTGTCAGTGTCACATTAGGATGGACGCAATGGCAACCAAGGAATGTGAAATTTGAAACGATGGCAATTAAGGAAAGAGTCAAATTTCAATAATAATAAAGGGATCTCTATAGATTTTAATGATATGATCTCATATGAAACACCCAGTGCGCTAGTAGCTGGACACAGTGGTGATGGAGCCGTTTAGTTCAGCTACCACAGACCACAATACGTTGGGGAAACATAGCTGTTGGGCCCGGATCGAAAGGGGCAAAGGCTGCAGCTAGGGCTGGCAGAAAAGTCGAGGCTCGTGAGCTGACTCGGCTCGTTCATAGGTTCGGCTCAGTTCAGCTCGGCTCGACCTTTTAAACGAATCGAGCCAAACTTCATTTTCAGCTCGTTCGGTTAACGAGCTAGCTCGTGAGCTGTTCAATAGGCTCATTAGGCTCGATAAATATAATAATATTAAATTTAGTTGTTATTTGTATAATAGTATTTTTATTTTGTTAAAATAAATTTGTTATTCAATTTATAAGTCAAATTTAGCATTAATTGAGTCTATTTTGAGTCTTTAAACTTCTATATTATTCTAATTTATTCATTTTTGTTATTTATTTTTATAATATCATCAATAGTTATACTTTTAAATATTATTAGCATGTTTAAATTATAATATCTAGGTTAGTATCATATTTAATTTTTATATTAATATTGAACGGTGTTTGGCTCGTGAGCCAAACGGGTCGGCTCGAGCTTTTAGAACGAATCGAGCCAAACTCAACTTTTAGCTCATTAACCTTAATGAGCCGAGCCAAACTAACTCATTATTAAACGAGCCATAATGGACTGAGCCTTAACGAGCCAAGCTGGCTCATCAGCCACTCCTAGCTGCAGCCAGCCAGCGAGGATCAGCTTGCATTGCACGACAATGTGGAGATAACCTTTTTGCCGCCTGCCACAGCCCACAGTTGCAACTTTCTTGAATTGCACAGTGCCACGTAATATCTGTGATATGCTTGTAATTTGTGGTGAATAGATTCTCATAGAACATTTGGTATTCCTAGAAGACTGCTATGGTGTGATGTATGAAATTGTGATGCTCAAGAAATTAACTGCGCTTGCATATGGTTCTCTCAGAAATCCATTTCTAGTATAATGTGCCATGAAAAATAATGAAGCAACTTTGATGTAATGGACTAGGCTATGGGTCGGTCATGGACAATTTTCCATTCTAGATTATTTTGTTCGAGGAAGTTTTCTTTTTAGTTGCATTATTTTTCCTTAAATTTTACCAGCGATTTGTATCTACGATTACTTCTCTCAGCAGTATCTATTGTCACCTACTTTAGCAAGATGATGAATTCTAAAAAAAAAACTTTAGCAAGACGATGGTACCTGCACCTGTTCTCATTTGGTCAGGTCATGTAAAACTAGGTAAAATAAACAGAGTGAGGAAGCAGGTCATTGTGTGGAGAGAACACAGAACAGAGATCATAGATCTACAAATTCGTTTGTTCGGGGAATGGAGACAGAATGTTTCTTGCCATTTTCACTTTTCTTTGTTTCCTCTGGCATGAGGATGGGAGGTACCAGGAAAGATATACGATGTTGAAGCCATTTGGTATTTGCGATATTGTGCAATCTCTGATATGTTTTGTGATTTGTTATGCTTAAGAAATTGCCTTCGCTTGCGTATGGTTTGTCTTGGAAATTTATTGCTAATATAATGTGTCATGAACATTAATGAAGCAAATTGGAGGTAGCAGCTGTGGGTTATTGGCAATTTACCATCCTAGATGATTTTTTTCAGAAAAAACTTTACTTTTTAGTTCCATTACATTTCATGTTTTCCTTAAATTTTACCAGAGATCCTTATCTATACCATTACTTCTCTCACCAGTACCTGCTGCCACCTTGATCAATACATCACCTACTTTAGCATAATGACTTAACGACACATACGTAAATGCACCTATTCTCAGTCGTGCCTTATAAACATCCAAGTGTAAAAATAGGTGAAACAAACATAGAGTGAGGATGTCATTGTGTGGAGAGATCAGAGATCTACAAAGTTGTCTGTTTAGGTAATACAGACATAGTGTTTCTTTCCATTTTCACTGTTCTTTGTTTCCTCTGTCATGAGTATGGGAGGTACCGGGAAAGATATACGCTGATGCAACCTCCAAGCATAGAAGAAAGAATAGAGGACAAAGGCAAGCAATAAGAATCCATTTCTCTTATTCTGTATGTCATACGAAGAGGCCTAGCAGCAGTGAGAGAGAAATTGCACAGTGCCACGTAATATCTGTGATATGCTTGTAATTTGTGGTGAATAGATTCTCATAGAACATTTGGTATTCCTAGAAGACTGCTATGGTGTGATGTATGAAATTGTGATGCTCAAGAAATTAACTGCGCTTGCATATGGTTCTCTCAGAAATCCATTTCTAGTATAATGTGCCATGAAAAATAATGAAGCAACTTTGATGTAATGGACTAGGCTATGGGTCGGTCATGGACAATTTTCCATTCTAGATTATTTTGTTCGAGGAAGTTTTCTTTTTAGTTGCATTATTTTTCCTTAAATTTTACCAGCGATTTGTATCTACGATTACTTCTCTCAGCAGTATCTATTGTCACCTACTTTAGCAAGATGATGAATTCTAAAAAAAAAACTTTAGCAAGACGATGGTACCTGCACCTGTTCTCATTTGGTCAGGTCATGTAAAACTAGGTAAAATAAACAGAGTGAGGAAGCAGGTCATTGTGTGGAGAGAACACAGAACAGAGATCATAGATCTACAAATTCGTTTGTTCGGGGAATGGAGACAGAATGTTTCTTGCCATTTTCACTTTTCTTTGTTTCCTCTGGCATGAGGATGGGAGGTACCAGGAAAGATATACGATGTTGAAGCCATTTGGTATTTGCGATATTGTGCAATCTCTGATATGTTTTGTGATTTGTTATGCTTAAGAAATTGCCTTCGCTTGCGTATGGTTTGTCTTGGAAATTTATTGCTAATATAATGTGTCATGAACATTAATGAAGCAAATTGGAGGTAGCAGCTGTGGGTTATTGGCAATTTACCATCCTAGATGATTTTTTTCAGAAAAAACTTTACTTTTTAGTTCCATTACATTTCATGTTTTCCTTAAATTTTACCAGAGATCCTTATCTATACCATTACTTCTCTCACCAGTACCTGCTGCCACCTTGATCAATACATCACCTACTTTAGCATAATGACTTAACGACACATACGTAAATGCACCTATTCTCAGTCGTGCCTTATAAACATCCAAGTGTAAAAATAGGTGAAACAAACATAGAGTGAGGATGTCATTGTGTGGAGAGATCAGAGATCTACAAAGTTGTCTGTTTAGGTAATACAGACATAGTGTTTCTTTCCATTTTCACTGTTCTTTGTTTCCTCTGTCATGAGTATGGGAGGTACCGGGAAAGATATACGCTGATGCAACCTACACCCCTGGTAAGAAATGGTTTGCGCCATAACAATGACTTCCTTCTAAAATGTCACATTAATCATCTGGCGGCCCTATCCACTGATCATCCACATATTTTCTGCAGGGCGACATCTGCTTTCCTTTTTGCAACCAAGAGCTTGAGACAGCAGAACTACCCTTCATGTTGTAACGCTACACGCGCCAACTCTTGCCGGCCATCGTCACCGTGTTTGGACTGCAGTAGAGTCCTCCGCTGGCTCGAACTATTCCGGACTGCCTGCTGATGGTGAAGCAGCATGCACCTGTACTGACGTATCTCTTTGGAAGGAGAGGAACGCCCAAGTTCTCAGTCAGACGGAGACGACAGCAGCACAGTTGGTCAGGCTGTTCGTCGTGGTGGATGGAGGAGGCCTCTGGATACAGTGCGGCGTCAACCGTCAAGGCTGATTTGGCTGGGGTGGGGTGGCCTCGCACACCAGCGCCGGCGGTTGCCGGCCGCCCGCCGGGCATGCAAATAAATTAAAGCTGTTAGACCACTCCAACTACCAGCTATCACTTTCTCCTCTGTTGTCGAATGCAAAAAATGCTGGACGTGTGCGTGATGGATGTGGTCGTGTCTTGCGTGCGTGCATTGCCGTTAGCTGCCGTGTGGGTGTATCTGTGGAATGACTTTCAATTTGAAATGGAGGGAGTATAAGTCATCTCTATGATTATATTTTGGATGCTGCAAAAACTGTAAAAAGCCTCATGTGAAATTCGTTTCCCTCCTTTACTAACATGTTCAGCAACTCTTCTCATTAAGGCATACGAGTAGCTACCATCGCATTCAATGGTACACGATATCTTCCTCCCTTGTCTTTTCATTGATATATGCCATATGTGTCCTAACTTTGAGCGTCTAAATTGTGAAATAAAATGAGGGAACAGAAGACAAAAGGCATGCAACAAGGGTTTTTGTGTTTGTAGGAAAGCTAAGCCATGTGCAGCAAGAGTCTTTGCCATTTCGGCTTTCTACTTTCTGCCCACGTTGAGAATGGGAAGCATCGAGAAAACGATGTGTGCTTCTACTGGGGGGGAAAGTAAGCAATTGCTTGCACCACTGCATGTCCTGGTAAAAGGAACTAGCTGATATCGCGGTGGATCGAACCCAGGATGCCATCCGCTGGAGCAGTAGAAAAGAGCGCAGCGTGGTCGTTTAGAAATTCACATGAACCAAGGCAGGGACGGACCCATCCTGTTGGTGAGGTGCTGCGGCCGCCCCAGCTACAAGCCTTGGAGCAACAGTAGCGTCCGCCGTTTGGCATGAGGGTTTAGTTCCTTGCTGTTGTGAAGAGCTGTAGAATTAGTGTATTTGGCTTAGGCCCACTTGTGTCCAATGTGCATTAAAGAGACAACGAGCTCCAAATTAAATTCGATAATGATCGAGCCTGACTCCATTATTAGTTGGCCATCATTTTTCTTGGACCTTTACAGTAGTGATGCAAACTCCCAAGCGAAGTTGTCACAGCAGTTGTTTGCATACCATACCACTTATATGTATACAATTCTTGATATTGCGCTACATGGTGAAGGGCATCTTTAAAGACTTGGTATTGATAAAACTAAAAAGAGGTTTAAAGCCATGAAAGATCAGACACCAGAGTGAACTTGCTGAAACCTAGAAGATACGTGCTTAATGCTATGATCACTTCATTATCTTTTTACAAAATTTACAGGCCCGTGCATTTTTTATGTATTTTGAATTGTATGGTGCAAGGACAATTTTCGTTATTCAAGATTAGAGTTCTCATGTTGAAACTGTTGTTCTATGATTATTGTTTTGCTATAATTTATTTGATTGCAATGTGTAAATATGGTGTGTCTGAGTTTTTTTTCTTTTGATATTGCTCATGCCTAAAGTTCGCCCTAGCTACATTTTTTTCCTAGGTCTGCCACTGAACCAAGCGACAACCGAAAGAGTATGTCAAGTTGCCGTTAGACACCACAACTATGCAATGCAATGTCTGCTTTCGGTGTTGCCGTTAGACACCACAACTGAGCACAGGATCATGCTAGAATTACATTGTTTAGATTTAAGGAAACAATTAATATCCAGCCTCAACATTCAGAACATAGGATGCCTACGGCAATCGTAAGGAAACAAAAGTGCAGTTCTTAGACCACCATTGCCACAAGGCATTACAGAAAGGTTCGCAAACTAAAAACAAGAAAGACAGCAACTAGACAGCAATCTTGTTTCTTTTTTTTCTCGAATACGCAGAAGAGCTGCATGTCATTGTATTAAGAAGAAGTGAAAACAAGTGTTTCAATTTACAAGATGGACTCCGGTGGAGAGATCTCACACCCACATCTGCGCTGCAGAAACAACCCTGGCCTAGGCCTATAGAACTGTACTATTCGCTACTGAAACTACCAAGCGCCTAGCGCCCGCCAAACCCCAAAGATCGGCCTCTTGCTTGATGCAGTGTAGCAGCTCCTGGATTGTTGATGAGCGCTCACTGAAAAGCCTTCCATTCCTCTCCTTCCATAAGCTCCAAGCTATGAGCATGAAGAGGGTGTCAAGCCCCTTTCTCTTACTCTTCGGCTGTTGCATTCTCAGGGACTTCCACCATTCTTGCAGCTTATAGTTCCTATGTGCAAATTGGCACTGACCTCCTCTTGCCATTATGGCCTCCCACCAAATTTGCTTGGAAAAGGAGCAGTTCACAAGAATATGGTCACCTGTTTCCTGCTCCTGATTGCACAACCAACAAATATCATGCGCATCCAAACCGTGGCGCCGTCGTCTGTCAGCAGTCCATAGCCGGCCCTTCGATGCAAGCCACATGCAGAATTTAACTCTCTGAGGCGCCCACCTCTTCCATATCCTCGACGAGCAATCCTGTTCCTGGTACTGCAACCAAGCGACTACAGAGCGAGTGTGTCAAGGATGAAATGTGAAGCCTGAAGCCCAGAAGCATAGGACTGATCTGTTCGCCGCAGAATGACTCTGAGTGTCTGTTGTATCTCAGGTTTTCTTTTTGTCTTCTTTGTTAGAGGCAGGTTACTGATCTGTGCAAATAGGGGCCTCAAAGCTCAAAGTTACAGGAACGCGTGGCCTCTCAGTTTGTTCTACTACAGCGAACAGTGTAACCAACTAGCAAGCTCCAAGATGGTAGAGTTCTGCAAGTTCCAGCGCACGCACAAGTATGTGGTTTGAAATCTCCAAGTACATCACAGTTGGTGGAATATATGGTGGCTGTTATAAACGCGCAGCCGATTCGGCCTCGCCTTATATGTTGTGCTCTCCCATCATCAATTTCTGATGTGGGACTAAACCTAACAGTGGCCACACGATCGATATGTAGTAAACGGATGCATTGGATAAACTGTGATGACTAAGGGTTCTGTTTCGTTTCAGTGTTAAATGATGTGACGCCAACTAAACTTTGTCATGCTGTAATTTCTTCATCCACTATGTGGCTCACTGCTGCAGTTATACTGTGCCACATTTTCTTATGCTTACGACCCATGCATACATGTCTCATGGGCATATATTTCTGCTTTCACTAATATAGTTGTTTTTTTGTCACGCCACAATTAGTTAGGTCCTAAAAGGCCGGCCACAGAATTAGTTTCAATATGGTCTCCTTTTATTTTGTTTTGGTCCTGCCACATTTAGTTAGGTCCTAAATGGCCACACCCATAAAGGAACAAGTGTACTGACCATCAAAAGCTTGTTATGTAGTCAAGCAGCCTTGCCAAGCTTCTCGTGGTAGACCTATCAGAGCGTTGAACTATAGGAATTTTTGAAAATCCCTTCCAACCCGAGATTAAAGCATGGCACCCTCTTTTTTTTTGAGTTATTTTTACTTAAACAGCCTTCCTGAATCCTGAGTCATTCTTTTCCATTTCACTTCGATTCTTGTTCTGACGCCACCTGTACCATGACAGAGCTCTCATATAGAGTTTCATCTATAGCTAGGGAGCACGAGAGAAGAGCAAAGACTTGAACATGCAAAAACAAAAGCGAGCGTGCACCTGTCATACACTATGACTCCTGTTCAATTTGCGTAATAAGGATGGGACGACATGGGAGGCATCTATCTGTAAACAGATCTCTAATGCATTTCTGATCAGCAATCAACAATTTGGTTCCTATGGGGCCTCTGCGTATGAGTCTTGGCGATAAATGATGCAACAAGTACGTATTGCTTCTGGCCTCAACCTGCCAGAGATGATCTCATCAAATCAGAGAGACATCATGTTCTAGTGTCATCAAAGCATTAGTAGTTAATTTATTTATTATGACCATCCACAAGTAAGGTGGCAAGTCCAAAGCATTAGTTGACGTGACTACCACAATGTATTTCATTTGGTATAATGAGATTTTTGCTGGAGGCCGGATTTTTTTCCTTAATCTAAAACAAATAATGAGATTTTTGCTTGGCTTTGGAGTTCTAGTCTCAGATCGTGTGGTGGCCAAATCACATAAATGGATGTGACCAAATTTTACCGTGACAAACGAAGCAGCATCAAGGACATGTGTACTTTTGCTGAGGTTGGCTGATGTAACCACCCTTATAGATAGCTGACTATATATAGGCACCTATCACTTGTTCTTATTTATTTCTTTCTCCATGGGTTTTATGTAATCTTGCGGTATCTAATATCTGTCATCCTTGATCGATACATACAGCACAGAAGCATGATTACTCATCTGATATCTGTAATGCATCTCTCCCTCTCCATGCCCTTCCAACCTCATTATATAAACATCCACATACAAACACATGAGAAAGATCCAATAGGTGTCATGTCATGCATGCAGCAAGGATATGGATACAATGGGAGCCTTAGTAGTTTGCGAAAGTTATCAACTTTTACATGTATGAGGATGTGAGGCATCATGGAAGAGATATCCAAGAGACAACATATAAAGAGGTTCACGTGATTCACCACCGGTTGCTGGAATGGAAATTCTGGTATATATGATCCCGAGTGGCCGTGAAGCTCCTTTCAGCGGCCTCTGGGCGGCTAGCCTTCGGGACCTTTTGGAGACCTTCGATGTAATGCTTTGGTGGCGTATAGTCCCCGCCCAGTGAACCTTCCTACTGCATACTGACACAGACGCGACTAGACTCTTCAATGATGCGTGTGGACTGGCAAGCAAAATGGCACAGAAAGATACTATATCAAAGGCATCATGTGCAGCAAAATTGCAAGAAGGTGCAGTGTCGCGTTCGATATCCATCGATGTTAATTCAGTTGTGAAATGCATTTTGCTGTGTCCAGTACTCCAGTGGGAATCACGGAATCAAATGAACAGCGTGACCGGGGCTCCATATATGCTGATGGAGGGAGGCAAGGTTTAACGAGCGCTCAAGTGGCAGTTTGAAAAATGCTGATGATACGTCACGCTACATACAGTCAAGGCAGCGGATAGATATGGAGCCAGGACAAAGATCAATGACTAAATGACCGTGGCAAAGACGAAGTGTAATGGCCGTCGATTCATCACATTAATTATGGTATATGCAGCCTTTTCAAAACCATTTACGAAATCTGTCACCTTGCGTCCTGTCAGCTTCAGTTATCAGCAGTTAATAAAAAAACCTCACCATACACCGATATATCTTCAGTTCAGTTTGTGTAATAATGATAGGAGGTGAGAAAGGGCCTCTAGCCTAGTTAGAGCACCTGAGTAGCACCGCTCGGGATTGAATCCTCATATAAGTGAGGGGTGGTGTTTTTTTTTTCAAAAAAAAACTCCTCAGTCATCCCTCAACGAGGAGTTTCTGTTTATAAGGATAGGAGGCATCGCGGAAAAGGTCTCCCGACAAAATAAAGCTTATAGGTCGACGATCGATAATAGTTTGATTGATTTGACTCAAATTTGGTCTTGAGTAATGTGGCTTGCAAATCCATTGGAAATACCAAGTGTTTTTTGACCGATTAGACTCTAGCCTTAAATTTTAGCTTGGAACAAGACAAAACATCCCTTATAAGTTCGATGCAAGCAGCATCTATACATACCATTTTTCAGGGAAGTGAGCTAGTCTCAAATGTAGCTCATCGCCAAACAAGCGACATAACTAAATCAGAGCAAGCTTGCTACTTGCGCCATTAGGAGGAAACTTACAGCGCGCTTGGATCGACGGATGAACCAATCCGAAACCATACGAACCTACATCCGAAGCCAATCGATCTGATCTGTTTGGTGTGTATCACAAGGAAAACCAGGCAGTCACCAAGTCATCCTTCGTAGTCCCTTCATTTCGTAGTACCCTTCATATCGCAATTCAACCATGGGGTTAGGAGGCGTCGGGACTAATGAACCCACACGCAAGAGAGAAATTGGAAGAAGATAAGAAGTGTCAAAGAGGAGGACCTGATGAGGACCATGTGTGTCCGAGGACCGGTGGATGGTCGCTTCTCAATGTGATGAGTGATTGACAATGTTGTGTGGACTGACTCTTGGCCTAGTACTGCAGGTGTTGGTGCGACATGATTTGCGTTGGTGCAGGTGAAGAACAAGTGCGAAAGGTTTTAGGAGAGACAAGTAGGCTTGGTTCGAGGGACCCGGTGGCCAGACGGGATCAAGTGCAGTCAACATGGTGCAAGAAGAGCAAGACGAAGTCGTGGACTTGGAGCCGGTGCAAGGTGGCGGCTAACGACCGAAGCTTGTATGCGGGGTTTGATGGTTGGGCCACAAAACCATCGGAGAAGGGTTTCTCGGTTTGGGCCTCAAAACCGAGCCCAAAGGCCCAACGTGACGGAGACGGTGATCCGGGCGCGTTCGGAAAGCTTCGAAGCGGTGGACGCGTGGCGGGATCCGGGAGCTTGCGTCGGAGGGAAGCAAGGCCGGATGGACGATGGTGATCCGGGCGCGTTCGGGAAGCTTTGAGGCGGTGGACGCGTGGCGGGATCCGGGAGCTTGCGTCGGAGGGAAGCAAGGCCGGATGGACGGTGTGCCCAGCCGGAGGAGTTATCTGCAACTTTACTGTTGTGCCCTTGAGGGCGTGTATCGTAGAGTTAAGTTGTAGGGGTAGTATGGTCACTTCCCTTCACCAGGACACTTAATATAAATAGGAGGTGGAGGAGGATTTGTTGAAGAAGTTCGAGATGGGGGATGCAAAGCCGTTGTCCACTCCCATGTCGACGACAACAGCTTTGGATGCGGATGAAGATGGAGAACCGGTGGACCAGAAGACGTACCGGAGCATGATTGGCTCACTCTTGTACCTGACGGCGACGAGGCCGGACATACACTTCGCCATGTGTCTGTGCGCTCGTTTTCAAGCTTCGCCAAGGACGTCTCGTCGCCAGGCTGTGAAGAGAATCATGAGGTGGGAATCGGTCTCGATTCGAAGTTTTTGGGATGAACTCGTGAGAAGGTGTTTTTCCGTGTGATCCGCGATTTCTCGAGTTGTAGGGAGCTAGAGGCCGAGATTTTTGGGGCATAGCTTCCCCTTAGGGTGCTAATCATCTCCCCAAAGTTTCGTCTCAAGAGCTCTAGCCGTTTGGGAGATCCGGTGATGGATTTGGAAGGATGACTTCAATTTGTCAACAAATGTGTCATGCAAAGTGTATTACGCTAAAGGACCTAGAAAGGATGGTTACTAAGCAAACTTTGCATGACACATTTGTTGACAAATTGAAGTCACATAAGCAAGCCATAGAGGCGTCCAAGCCCTTTGATGACTTGGATTTGGCTAAGTGTTTTCACGGACGGTCCGCGTGACCACCTCGGACAGTCCGCGACCTGGCGGACGGTCCGCGGTAGGAGCTCGGACAGTCCGAAAAAGGGCCTGGAGCTACTGGAGATTTGAGGTGATTTTACGGACGGTCCGCCTTGTCTAGACGGACGGTCCGCCGTGACCACGGACAGTCCGCGACCCCTGTGCGGACGGTCCGAGCTGACCCAGGCAGATTGCGAATCGTTTTGGTTCTTGAGTTGTGCTTCCGCTTGTTAATTTGTTCTAGCTTGTTCCTATTTGGCAAGACTATGAGGAATCTTTGGCGAGTGACTTTGGGACATAGGCCGAGTTTCGAGAAAAAATTTTATCGGCTCCCATTCACTCCCCCTTTTGTCGCCACTTCGATCCTTCACGTGGCTGCTGCTAAGAGCTAGTCCGAAAAAAGGCAGGGGCAACAGAGCAACGGGTGGGAAACAAGAGGCGGGCGATGCCAGTTGTGTGCTTCAGACATGCATGGCCATGCGACCCCGCGATGCCAGGTATGGTATGTGTGACGTGGGAAGCGTATCCTGTACGAACTGGTTAGGGCTGGCATGAATGAATGGAGTAACGGGTAAACTTTCTAGTAGATCTGTAGATCCGTTACAGGTTACAGTTTCCTCTTAAGAAAAGAACGCTAGAATTTGAAAGCCTGTGAGAGTGAGAATAGCTTATAGTACTATCTACTGATCCCCACTATTTCTGCTTGAAACTATGCAATGATTGAAGGGCCTGCAGTTGGGACAGCTTCGCAAAAGAATAGCATGCTTTTTGGTGTTAATTGGGCCGGTCAATAGTTACATTTTTCGATAGCGACGGTAACAGTGTGAGACAGTGTGGGAACGGGAGGAGGCTCGGATGGCTAGCAGCTCCGTGGATAGAGTTTGCGGTTCCGGTTCGAATCCCGTCGGGCGCGTCTTCACTAGAGTTGAAGGCGGTCTGGCCCGGAGTGTAAACACCTGGTGCCTAGCGTCCAAAGTACGCGGGGGCTACTCTAGCCTCTGGTCCCTATCAAAATGTGAGACAGTGGCAGTTAGGACGGTACCTACCCACTAGGGTATTAAATCCACGTTAGCATGACATGTACAATAACTCTCTCCCAATATATAAGGCATGTTGCCTCAAAAAAAGGCATGTGCAATAACTCCCACTCATATGTAAGAAGTGTTATATATTGTGCATATCCCCAAATTTTTAGAATCTCCCTTCCTGGTTTCAAAGATTCATATTGACACAACATCACTTTTGTTTCTTCTCTGACGCCGCCGTTTTTGCTGCTTGTGCTATATATACACCCATATGTAAAAGTGAAACACAGAAAGAAGAGAAAACAAGACAGTTATCTAAAAGGATTGGTGAACAAGAAAGTGACTTGATATTATCAGTTCCGCATAGTCTTCTTGGGCTGTTGGGAGTTCCTATCTGTTCTTTTGTCAATTGTTAAGGATGGGTGGCATCAGCAAAGCAGTGATGTTTTTCCGTGGAAGTGGTCGCTGCGGATCTCTTCACCAAGGAAGGCGTCGCAGGAACATCTGGTGCCTAGCAGGAACATCTTGTTATCTTTGGCATGATCTATGGAATGGAGTAGTACACAGCCAAGCCTATCCTGAGCTCTTCTCATTTGCTAAGAAGAAAGCTGTTACTGTGTCTGAAGCAAGGCATGAAGTAAACTTGGGTCAGTTATTCCATCTGCCCATGACTGATGAAGCTTTTGAACAGTTATTGCAAATAGCTGCAGATCTGCAGAATCTGCCTGAAACTGAAGAAAGTGACTTTTGGAGTTACATTTGGGGATCAAACATCTATTCATCAAAAAAAGCATACATCCATCTCATTGGGCACAGAGAAACACACCCTGTTTTTGCTTGGCTGTGGAAATCAAATGTTCAACACAAGCATAAGGTTTTCTTCTGGCTTCTTCTAAAAGACAGACTGAGTACTAGAAATCTACTGAGAAGAAGGAATATGGAATTACAGACATATGAATGTGCATTATGTCTAAATCATCAAGAAGAGACCACGGTCCATTTATTTCTGCAGTGCCCGTTTGCACAAACGTGTTGGAACATTATTCATCTCAATGTGCCAGATCTTGGACCATATGAAATCTTTGAATCATTCAGAACCTAATTGAATGTGCAGTTCTATATGGATATAATCATACTGATGTCTTGGTGTATTTGGATGGCAAGAAACGACCTAATCTTCAATAACATCCAACCAAGTATTCAGGCAGTAAGGATGCATTTTCAAAAAGAATTTGCTTGGGCTTTACTGCGAGCAAAAGAGTTGATTCGACCTTTAATGTCTGAATGGATAGACTCGATCCTGTAATTTTTTTCATTTTCTTTGTTTCTTTTTTTGTCCCTTGAGTTGAGGGGATTTGAACTGAACTGTATTAAAACTTTCTTTTAATATATTCTAATCAGTAGGGGATTTCCCCTCCTGTTCCCTCAAAAAAAAAGGCATCGCACTTTCTTGTTTGTTGTCTAGGCGATAAGAAGTTGTACCTCCTGCTCGCCCAGTATCCGCTACCTGTATCATGTTGATGAGCTAGGGTTTCTCCGGTACCAGTACCAGCAACGGTGCCGCAGTGGTTGAGTCGTTAGCGTTGGACGCTGATACTGAAGAAGATTGAGCGACCGAATATGCAATTTGTATGAGTGGGCCTTGGGTCTGCGACTAGCCCTCCAGCGACTTAGGGAGGTGAGTAGGTGACAAGTGTATTTCAGTTCAAAAAGGTAGCTCCCGATCGCAGGACGGTCATTCTGTTCGTTGTACAGGAAAGTTTAGAAGACGGGATCACGGAGTACAACACATCATGTTGGTACAGCGAGAAGAGAGAATAACAAACTGGTAGCTCTTTCTAAGACTTAAAAAAGGAAATATTATAGCCAATGTTGTTTACAACATCAGATGTTCAGATTTGTTAAAGCTGCAAGAAGGTTATCCGTTTGAAGATCGACTTTCTTTTCCATGATAATAAGAAATATTATATAGCCAGTGCTTTTTACAACATCAGATATTGAGATCCTGAAACCTGAAAGGAGGTAATCTGTTTGAAGAGTTCCTTTTTTCTACAGTTTTGATGCGTATTTCTTGAGGGCGTCTCCTGCGTTCTTGTGCTCCTCCGGCAAGGGCAGGTTGCACAGCAGCGTGACTCTAGATTCTGCGATCTGAGGGCCCTTCTCTCCTGTGGATGGATCCATCTTCCAGAGCTTCACCTCCCAAACCTACAGACGGCAAAAGTGCTTTCTGATTATTTTTGTAACATTGTTCCCCTTTGATCGGTTGGATAGCTGAGAACTTTTAGACAAAAAACAGGCGATATTTTCTACAAAAAGAAGTGCTTTGCGCTTGTCTAATAATAATTCAGCAATTTATTTAGCAAGCTCTGTCCTTATTGCACACGCTGCCGTGCTTCTACGCCGGCTGAGAGGCAGAAGAGATCAGCAAGACATGTTGAAGTTTTGACAATCTTGTGCCTGTCTGTTAGAGCTAGCTGACAAGTTACACAGATACCCCGAGCAAGGTCAATTGTAATGTAGCTGTGTTTTTTATTCTTGCTAATTTTCATCACCAGTTGGAACCAAACTGGATAGAATTTTTTTTCTATTCAACTTAATTGCACCATGACGATGTGTCCAATCGAGCCAACAACCGGTGTGGGTGTGGTGTGGCAATGTGCCATCTATGTTCTGTCACTAACTCACAATGGGCCATGGCTTAGCACTACTACGTTATCTGTATATATGATTGATTCCATGATTTGGCTTTCCCGTTACAAGGTTTACTGAGTTCTGTAAAAGAAAAGCATGCATGATGTCTAATTCACCAATGTTAGGGACAGGACATAAGGTTTTTAATTTTATTTTCTGTACAATTTCGGTTAGCAGCGAAATACGAAATCTGTGAAATTCATTAAAGTTTTCGGTCAAACTTATTGAAGAAAAATCATAATTTGAGTTTATGAATTTATTATTTTTATGTCAATCGAACTATAAATAACACCTATGACTACAGTTCAGTGGTTTGTCTAATTCAACAATGTTAGGGACAGGACATAAGGTTTTCAATTTCGTTTTCCGTAAAATTTCGGTCGCAGCGAAATACGAAATTCGTTAAAAATTTGTCAAACTTGTTGAAGAAAAATAATTTGAGTTTATGAAGTTGTTATTTGTATGTCTACCGGACTAAAAATAACATCTATGACTACAAAATAGCATGCTTAGTGTTTATGGTAGACTGTTACATCTATATGAGGTTATTGTGTTTTGAAATTTTTAACCAAAATTGCATTTTCGTTCACCAACGAAAATACCGAATTTCACAAAATTTTGAACCCTCACGCATGTATGGGTAAGTACTACATAATCCAGTGTTAACGAAAAAAATGGGTGCTATATGTAGGTTATGGCTATATATCCTTCAGCTGGCGTGAAGATTCCCATCAGCTGGCCACAACGGCTGTCTTGAAGATGCCCCAAGGTATTGTCTGTCTCTATCTGCACCATTTAGTGGTTTATCACAAAGCTCTATCTTTTCCTAAAAATCCTATCACCATCAAATCGCATTGCTGCTGCCTAGTCAGGATCAGGACAGCGAATCCATAACGACAAGCAAGATCCAATCGCCCGCTACTCACCATTGCATTACTACCCACCAATAAGCTTAGGTCAGAAACAGAAATGAACAGTACCATTGCATTACTACCCACCAATCAAATCAAATATAGAATAGAAAACCACGCGATCCGTGCGGTGCAGCGCGCACCACGCGGTCGCCGCTGCCTAGCTAGGCTCCGAAACAGCAGAGGAAACCATGGGCAGATCGCGGAGTTATAGCTCTTGCGCGGTTAGATTAGTAAGTAACAGAGGTTAAGAATTAACCACTTGGGCACGTGGGGTTGGTTGAGGAGTCAACCGAGATCGTGCAGGCGACCAGGTAGTCAGGGATCGGCGGAGCCGTACGACGACGGGGAGTGATCATGTCGAGGCCAGGGAAGAGATCGATCGAGCCCGCGAACCTGGGTGGAGCGGCCGACGTGGACGGGGACGGCGCGCGCGAGGACGGTGTCGCCGAGGGCGGCGGCGCGGAAGTGGTTGATGCTGAGCTGCATCCCGACGACGCGGCGGTAGCCCGACGCCATGTGCGCGCCCATGCTCGCCAGCGCCTCCGCCACCAGCGCCGACACGCCGCCGTGGAGCACCTTGAACGGCTGGCAGCAGGTGGGCGTAACCAGGAGGCGCGACGGCGAGAGCTCCTCCATCTCCAACCCGAGGGCGTGCAGCGGCGCGTCCAGCTCCGCCATGAGAATCTTATTGGCGCTGGAACTGGAACCCTCCTTCGCCGCCGGGGCCCGGTGCTGCCGCGAAGTGGCCGTGTCGCCGTCGTCCATGGCGCGGGGCCCGGCGGGGGCTTGGTTGGGTAGCTGGGGCAGTTAGTTAGAGCGTGGAAATGGGAGAAGGTTTGGACTTCGTTTCTGGGAAAACCGTGGAAGCCGTGGAACTGGTAAGTTCAGGACTTCTTCAGGTCGAACCGAAAGGCGTCCAAACTTCAAAGGCGACGACTCAGTTTTAGGACCTGCAGCCGTTTTTTATTTTAAGCAACCGACGTAGTACTAACAAATATGTTCGTGCGTATTATTAAACTATTTAGTTAGGGGAGAGTACGGTGGGTAAAAAAATTTACGGTGAAAAAAGTAATATCAAAACGGCAGAAACTCGCTAGAAATGATATTTTTTTCTTATTTGTAAAAACTTTCCACGTTTTTTCCACCGTTAGATCTGATATGTTGGTAGTCTGTGAGGGTGGTTAGAAATTATTTAGATGAGAAATTTTTTCAAAAAACATTGTAATGTAGATGGATATAGATAAATACAAATTATATCCCTAAAGATCACGGCAACGTATCCTATGAAAACCAACTTCGTATGCAAACTATAAAAACTTTCATCACAATCACTGGACCTCCATCCGAAGGTCAGGGAGAGAGGCGGGAAACTTTAGCACTTAAATCATCCCACCATTAACTTTGCTAATCATAATTTTCATAAAACTCCCCTCCAAACCAAGCCTGGAACGGAGGGATCATTTTTACGGCGTCGGACCACTACAAGCGTCGATGTTCGACTCCACCGCCGCCGCTGGAGATAGCCGCCGCCTGGAGATCGACGTCGCCGCCGCGTACATCGGCCTGCCCCGCTTCAGGCTCGCCTCCACCCCTGCTGCCCACCACCCTCCTTCCTTCCGCTATTTCGTCGTTGGTGATGATGGAGGCGGCGGGAAGCTTCTCTCTTCCGCTTCGTTCGTCATTGGTGATGATGGAGGCGGCGGGAGCGAAAGGGAGGAGGGCGGTGGGCAGCAGGGTGGAGGCGAGTCCGGAGCGGGGCAGCCCGACGTACGCTGCGGCGTCCGAGCGGCGGTGTAGAATAGCTCGTCACGTTGCGACGATGTAAAAAATGATCCCTCCGTTTCAGGCTTAATTTGGAGGGATTTTAGGAAAATTATGATTAGCAAAATTAATGGTGAAAGGGTTTAAGTGCTGAAGTTTCTCACCTCTCTCTGGCCTTCGGATGGAGATCTAGCGATTGTGATGAGAGTTTCCATAGTTTACATATAAAGTTGATTTTTATACGATACGTTGCCAAAGATCACAACAACTGAAAATAAAATATATAAAAAACACGGCTAAACCAACAAAAATGGCATCTCACGTGCCATTTGCCAAGACAAGAAAGATAGCCATACAATGAACTCACCGTTGCTACTCCTGACCGATAGACCACCAAATCAAAAAAAGGAGCCATAAACGAACCGTCTTCTAAACCATAAAATGGCCACACGCTACTCAGAGCGTGGACTCTCGGCCGCGCCACGGGCTAAAGATGCAGAGGGAGAGAAAGGACAAGAGAGGAAGATCCACTTCTCACTCGCACAAACCCGCGGCAGATAAGAGTATCATTTTTGGGAAACTGATTAGTAGAGACGACGATGCCTCCCAGGCTGCCTGGAACGATACCGGCACTACCAGAATCCTTCACATCCGCCCGCCTCCTCCGCCTCGGCCATTTTTGGATCCGGTGCTGATGGGGCTTCAGCACCGGGTCCAACGGCTAGAAGCGGGGGCGGCGCTGCGGGATGTCAGGGCGGACACATTAGCACCGGGTCGTGGCACGACCCGGTGCTAATGTTCACCCTTTAGCACCGGGTGCAGCCACGACCCGGTGCTAATGTGCCCGAGGCCTTTAGCACCGGGTCGTGGCTGCACCCGGTGCTAAAGGGGGCGCATTAGGACCGGGTCTTGCCACGACCCAGTGCTAATGTGTTTGAATATAGGGGCTTCCCCTCCCCCGCCCGAGCCAGCTGAACACTTAGGCGCTGTGTTCATGCTGCTCGGCCGTGGGAGGGGAGGTGCTGCCCAAAATTTTTTCAAAATTTGTGAAGATTCTACTCATCTAAGGAGCACTACAAGGTACTCTTTCATTCTCTAATGTTTTATCCTGCATATTACTCATACATATATACAATTGTATACTTTTATTGTTGACTTATATATATCCTAATATTTGAATCTTTCAGCTAAGGCCGGGGTTGTACAATGCAAGCGGCCCTTATAGGAGAGAGAAAACTAAGGTCCTGTTTGGCAGACCTCCCTAATTTCTTCGATGAATTTAGGAGGAGCTCTGTCAAACAGTTTTTTTAGAGAGAAGTGATTCTGTGAAGTAAACTAAGACGTTGGGAGCTGAAAAAGTAGCTTTTCCTGATTCATAGATTCTCCATCTTAATTTTGAGAGTAGCTAATAACCTCCTAACTCGTTAAAAACCGATTATATATCTCTCTAGCCAATAGAAAGCATCTAATCTCAACTAAAACATTTTTAAAGACTTATAATACTCCTCCGCCATCATCAATTGAGTAGATCAAGATACAATTAATGAGTTGAGTAGCATGGTCAAATGTTTTCAACCACCACCGATTAGCTACACGATCCAAAAACTTTACCTAGCTGTATTGTTTAGCTAACACTAATACAAACCTCTATTAATTAGTTAGTTAAATTTTATTTGGGTGCATTCATATAGAAACCTTAGTTTCTTATAATACCATGTCTATATATATATGAAACGCGTATAGTTATACATGTAATACCATTCATACCTAACCTCTAATTCTTCCTGTAGAAAAAACAAAAGAGTGAAAATTTTGGGGTGACTACCAACGTGCATCACGACGAGATTTGGCACGTTATACTGATTTAGCCCGACAAGTCACATCATCCGTATCTGGACAGATCAGGCGGGCCCATGATTTAAGAACGTGCATTCAAAACATTGAAAGGTACAACTCAACAACATATTTTATTTTTTGGCATGTGTATAAACTGACTATAGTGACTAGCAGAAAAAGAAACCCCCACGTGTGTAGGTGTCAACTTCATTGTCATGCACAGGAATAATTATGGCATTATTAAGTTTGTTGGTATTGATAAAATGTATATATAGAAAAAGATCGAAAACACATAAAAATAATTTGAATTGAAACATGCATGCATGCCATATGGAGTACTTAAAAACTATATTTATAAGATTCCCAAATAGTAGCCCCCGGTGCTAAAGGCCCGTTTGGAAACTGGGCGCCAAACGAAAATTTGGGGCTTTAGCACGGGGTTAATCTAAAATCCGGTGCTAAAGGCCCCCAATTTTCATGCTAAAGGGGAGGCCTTTAGCACCGGGTGGTGGGAAGACCCGGTGCTAAAGGGCCTTTAGCACCGGGTCGTGGCTGCACCCGGTGCTAATGAGGAATTATTCTGTTTGGACGAAGCTGTCACACAAGTTTTTTATGTGAAGGACATGGCTAGCAGACCGAAGAAAGGGGCGGATAAGAAAGGTGGGGGTAAGAAATTGGACCCATCACAAGACGAGCCAAAGCGTCATATAGTTCTTCCAGGAAAGAGAAAAATCGTAGGAGTTGAGGACAAGACGGATGAAGATTATGAATCTTATAAGGCTTATAGTAATGTTATATTTAATGTTGGAAATTCTATGTATATTAGAAATATATGTGCTTCATTTAAATGTATATTGGAAATTCTATGTATATTAGAAATATATGTGCTTCATTTAAATGTATATTGGAAATTCTATGTATATTAGAAATATATGTGCTTCATTTAAATGTATATTGGAAATTCTATGTATATTAGAAATATATGTGCTTCATTTAAATGTATATTGGAAATTCTATGTATATTAGAAATATATGTGCTTCATTTAAATGTATATTGGAAATTCTATGTATATTAGAAATATATGTGCTTCATTTAAATGTATATTGGAAATTCTATGTATATTAGAAATATATGTGCTTCATTTAAATGTATATTGGAAATTCTATGTATATTAGAAATATATGTGCTTCATTTAAATGTATATTGGAAATTCTATGTATATTAGAAATATATGTGCTTCATTTAAATGTATATTGGAAATTCTATGTATATTAGAAATATATGTGCTTCATTTAAATGTATATTGGAAATTCTATGTATATTAGAAATATATGTGCTTCATTTAAATGTATATTGGAAATTCTATGTATATTAGAAATATATGTGCTTCATTTAAATGTATATTGGAAATTCTATGTATATTAGAAATATATGTGCTTCATTTAAATGTATATTGGAAATTCTATGTATATTAGAAATATATGTGCTTCATTTAAATGTATATTGGAAATTCTATGTATATTAGAAATATATGTGCTTCATTTAAATGTATATTGGAAATTCTATGTATATTAGAAATATATGTGCTTCATTTAAATGTATATTGGAAATTCTATGTATATTAGAAATATATGTGCTTCATTTAAATGTATATTGGAAATTCTATGTATATTAGAAATATATGTGCTTCATTTAAATGTATATTGGAAATTCTATGTATATTAGAAATATATGTGCTTCATTTAAATGTATATTGGAAATTCTATGTATATTAGAAATATATGTGCTTCATTTAAATGTATATTGGAAATTCTATGTATATTAGAAATATATGTGCTTCATTTAAATGTATATTGGAAATTCTATGTATATTAGAAATATATGTGCTTCATTTAAATGTATATTGGAAATTCTATGTATATTAGAAATATATGTGCTTCATTTAAATGTATATTGGAAATTCTATGTATATTAGAAATATATGTGCTTCATTTAAATGTATATTGGAAATTCTATGTATATTAGAAATATATGTGCTTCATTTAAATGTATATTGGAAATTCTATGTATATTAGAAATATATGTGCTTCATTTAAATGTATATTGGAAATTCTATGTATATTAGAAATATATGTGCTTCATTTAAATGTATATTGGAAATTCTATGTATATTAGAAATATATGTGCTTCATTTAAATGTATATTGGAAATTCTATGTATATTAGAAATATATGTGCTTCATTTAAATGTATATTGGAAATTCTATGTATATTAGAAATATATGTGCTTCATTTAAATGTATATTGGAAATTCTATGTATATTAGAAATATATGTGCTTCATTTAAATGTATATTGGAAATTCTATGTATATTAGAAATATATGTGCTTCATTTAAATGTATATTGGAAATTCTATGTATATTAGAAATATATGTGCTTCATTTAAATGTATATTGGAAATTCTATGTATATTAGAAATATATGTGCTTCATTTAAATGTATATTGGAAATTCTATGTATATTAGAAATATATGTGCTTCATTTAAATGTATATTGGAAATTCTATGTATATTAGAAATATATGTGCTTCATTTAAATGTATATTGGAAATTCTATGTATATTAGAAATATATGTGCTTCATTTAAATGTATATTGGAAATTCTATGTATATTAGAAATATATGTGCTTCATTTAAATGTATATTGGAAATTCTATGTATATTAGAAATATATGTGCTTCATTTAAATGTATATTGGAAATTCTATGTATATTAGAAATATATGTGCTTCATTTAAATGTATATTGGAAATTCTATGTATATTAGAAATATATGTGCTTCATTTAAATGTATATTGGAAATTCTATGTATATTAGAAATATATGTGCTTCATTTAAATGTATATTGGAAATTCTATGTATATTAGAAATATATGTGCTTCATTTAAATGTATATTGGAAATTCTATGTATATTAGAAATATATGTGCTTCATTTAAATGTATATTGGAAATTCTATGTATATTAGAAATATATGTGCTTCATTTAAATGTATATTGGAAATTCTATGTATATTAGAAATATATGTGCTTCATTTAAATGTATATTGGAAATTCTATGTATATTAGAAATATATGTGCTTCATTTAAATGTATATTGGAAATTCTATGTATATTAGAAATATATGTGCTTCATTTAAATGTATATTGGAAATTCTATGTATATTAGAAATATATGTGCTTCATTTAAATGTATATTGGAAATTCTATGTATATTAGAAATATATGTGCTTCATTTAAATGTATATTGGAAATTCTATGTATATTAGAAATATATGTGCTTCATTTAAATGTATATTGGAAATTCTATGTATATTAGAAATATATGTGCTTCATTTAAATGTATATTGGAAATGTTATATGTTTGTATAATGTATACTATCGAAAATGTTTATTATCGGAAATTCTATGGCGTACCCGAACCCATCGCGCACCCGAACCCCTTAGCGAATCCGTTTTTCGCGCACCGACCCCCTTAGCGAACCCTTAGCGAATCAATTCACACCGCGCACCCGAACCCCTTGGCGAATCCGTTTTTCACGCACCGACCCCCTTAGCGAAAATGTTAGAAATATTGGGAATATGTATGCTTTGTATATATTTCTTATCAATTATTTTTAATTCTATAGATGGCGGACAACAACAACCCCGTCCCACCCATGCAAGAGGACAACAACACCCCTGTCCCACCCATGCAAGAGGACAACGACACGTTCTTTGCGAATCAACTTTTCAATATTGTAACCCAACCAATGTCGATGGATGATGTGTTGGGCATCATTGGAAGGGACGACAATGTCCATGGCGACAATGTTGCAAGGGCCGAAACTATTGAAGGAGCCGGTAGCGCGCCCTCGTCTAGTCAGGTGTGTATATAGATAACATAAATTTGTACTGTACATGTCAATTATGTATACCATCTCTATATCATCTCGTATATATGTAATTTGTGTAGGCCGCCTCTGCTAAGAAATCAAAACGATCGACCACGAAGAAGCTGAAGGATGTCAAGTTTCACATCACTCGAGTGGAGGATGACGGGGAGCCAGTTGAGCCCCCAAAAGTGGCCAAGAAATTTGTATCTCAGTGCGGGGTAATTGTACGGGACAATGTGCCCATTAGTATCAGAAAATGGAAGTCCACGGACCCCACTGAGGAGTACGTGCTCCCCGATACAGAGAAGGAGATGCTATGGAGGGAATTAAAGGCAATATTCGACTGGCCTAGCACTCATGAAGCAGAACTGAGGGATTGGACAATGAAGAAGATGGCAGTTCTGTTTCAGGATTTCAAGAAGTATTGGTACAGGGGGGCCTTTAGCACCGGGTCGTGGCTGCACCCGGTGCGAAAGGCCTCAGTCTGGGGCACAGTTACGGCCTTTCGCACCGGGTGTAGAAGACCCGGTGCGAAAGGGGGGCCTTTAGCACCGGGTCGTGGCTGCACCCGGTGCGAAAGGCCTCAGTCTGGGGCACAGTTACGGCCTTTCGCACCGGGTGTAGAAGACCCGGTGCGAAAGGGGGGCCTTTAGCACCGGGTCGTGGCTGCACCCGGTGCGAAAGGCCTCAGTCTGGGGCACAGTTACGGCCTTTCGCACCGGGTGTAGAAGACCCGGTGCGAAAGGGGGGCCTTTAGCACCGGGTCGTGGCTGCACCCTGTGCTAAAGGCCTCAGTCCTTTAGCACCTGGTCGTGTTTAGCACCGGGTGTAGAAGACCCGGTGCTAAAGGTCCTTTAGCACCGGGTGGTGGGAAGACCCGGTGCTAAAGGCTTCCCTTTAGCACCAGGTGCTGTATAGACCCGGTGCTAAAGGGCCTTTAGCACCGGATCGTGGCTGCACCCGGTGCTAAAGGCCTTCGTCTGGCGCACAGTTACGGCCCTTAGCACCGGGTGTAGAAGACCCGGTGCTAAAGGGCCTTTAGCACCGGGTGGTGGGAAGACCCGGTGCTAAAGGGCTCAGTCTGGCGCACAGTTACGGCCTTTCGCACCGGGTGTAGAAGACCCGGTGCGAAAGGGGGGCCTTTAGCACCGGGTCGGGGCTGCACCCGGTGCTAAAGGCCTCAGTCTGGCGCACAGTTACGGCCTTTCGCACCGGGTGTAGAAGACCCGGTGCGAAAGGGGGGCCTTTAGCACCGGGTCGTGGCTGCACCCGGTGCTAAAGGCCTCAGTCTGGCGCACAGTTACGGCCTTTCGCACCGGGTGTAGAAGACCCGGTGCGAAAGGGGGGCCTTTAGCACCGGGTCGTGGCTGCACCCGGTGCTAAAGGCCTCAGTCTGGCGCACAGTTACGGCCTTTCGCACCGGGTGTAGAAGACCCGGTGCGAAAGGGGGGCCTTTAGCACCGGGTCGTGGCTGCACCCGGTGCTAAAGGCCTCAGTCTGGCGCACAGTTACGGCCTTTCGCACCGGGTGTAGAAGACCCGGTGCGAAAGGGGGGCCTTTAGCACCGGGTCGTGGCTGCACCCGGTGCTAAAGGCCTCAGTCTGGCGCACAGTTACGGCCTTTCGCACCGGGTGTAGAAGACCCGGTGCGAAAGGGGGGCCTTTAGCACCGGGTCGTGGCTGCACCCGGTGCTAAAGGCCTCAGTCTGGCGCACAGTTACGGCCTTTCGCACCGGGTGTAGAAGACCCGGTGCGAAAGGGGGGCCTTTAGCACCGGGTCGTGGCTGCACCCGGTGCTAAAGGCCTCAGTCTGGCGCACAGTTACGGCCTTTCGCACCGGGTGTAGAAGACCCGGTGCGAAAGGGGGGCCTTTAGCACCGGGTCGTGGCTGCACCCGGTGCTAAAGGCCTCAGTCTGGCGCACAGTTACGGCCTTTCGCACCGGGTGTAGAAGACCCGGTGCGAAAGGGGGGCCTTTAGCACCGGGTCGTGGCTGCACCCGGTGCTAAAGGCCTCAGTCTGGCGCACAGTTACGGCCTTTCGCACCGGGTGTAGAAGACCCGGTGCGAAAGGGGGGCCTTTAGCACCGGGTCGTGGCTGCACCCGGTGCTAAAGGCCTCAGTCTGGCGCACAGTTACGGCCTTTCGCACCGGGTGTAGAAGACCCGGTGCGAAAGGGGGGCCTTTAGCACCGGGTCGTGGCTGCACCCGGTGCTAAAGGCCTCAGTCTGGCGCACAGTTACGGCCTTTCGCACCGGGTGTAGAAGACCCGGTGCGAAAGGGGGGCCTTTAGCACCGGGTCGTGGCTGCACCCGGTGCTAAAGGCCTCAGTCTGGCGCACAGTTACGGCCTTTCGCACCGGGTGTAGAAGACCCGGTGCGAAAGGGGGGCCTTTAGCACCGGGTCGTGGCTGCACCCGGTGCTAAAGGCCTCAGTCTGGCGCACAGTTAAGGCCTTTCGCACCGGGTGTAGAAGACCCGGTGCGAAAGGGGGGCCTTTAGCACCGGGTCGTGGCTGCACCCGGTGCTAAAGGCCTCAGTCTGGCGCACAGTTAAGGCCTTTCGCACCGGGTGTAGAAGACCCGGTGCGAAAGGGGGGCCTTTAGCACCGGGTCGTGGCTGCACCCGGTGCTAAAGGCCTCAGTCTGGCGCACAGTTAAGGCCTTTCGCACCGGGTGTAGAAGACCCGGTGCGAAAGGGGGGCCTTTAGCACCGGGTCGTGGCTGCACCCGGTGCTAAAGGCCTCAGTCTGGCGCACAGTTAAGGCCTTTCGCACCGGGTGTAGAAGACCCGGTGCGAAAGGGGGGCCTTTAGCACCGGGTCGTGGCTGCACCCGGTGCTAAAGGCCTCAGTCTGGCGCACAGTTAAGGCCTTTCGCACCGGGTGTAGAAGACCCGGTGCGAAAGGGGGGCCTTTAGCACCGGGTCGTGGCTGCACCCGGTGCTAAAGGCCTCAGTCTGGCGCACAGTTAAGGCCTTTCGCACCGGGTGTAGAAGACCCGGTGCGAAAGGGGGGCCTTTAGCACCGGGTCGTGGCTGCACCCGGTGCTAAAGGCCTCAGTCTGGCGCACAGTTAAGGCCTTTCGCACCGGGTGTAGAAGACCCGGTGCGAAAGGGGGGCCTTTAGCACCGGGTCGTGGCTGCACCCGGTGCTAAAGGCCTCAGTCTGGCGCACAGTTAAGGCCTTTCGCACCGGGTGTAGAAGACCCGGTGCGAAAGGGGGGCCTTTAGCACCGGGTCGTGGCTGCACCCGGTGCTAAAGGCCTCAGTCTGGCGCACAGTTACGGCCTTTCGCACCGGGTGTAGAAGACCCGGTGCGAAAGGGGGGCCTTTAGCACCGGGTCGTGGCTGCACCCGGTGCTAAAGGCCTCAGTCTGGCGCACAGTTACGGCCTTTCGCACCGGGTGTAGAAGACCCGGTGCGAAAGGGGGGCCTTTAGCACCGGGTCGTGGCTGCACCCGGTGCTAAAGGCCTCAGTCTGGCGCACAGTTACGGCCTTTCGCACCGGGTGTAGAAGACCCGGTGCGAAAGGGGGGCCTTTAGCACCGGGTCGTGGCTGCACCCGGTGCTAAAGGCCTCAGTCTGGCGCACAGTTACGGCCTTTCGCACCGGGTGTAGAAGACCCGGTGCGAAAGGGGGGCCTTTAGCACCGGGTCGTGGCTGCACCCGGTGCTAAAGGCCTCAGTCTGGCGCACAGTTAAGGCCTTTCGCACCGGGTGTAGAAGACCCGGTGCGAAAGGGGGGCCTTTAGCACCGGGTCGTGGCTGCACCCGGTGCTAAAGGCCTCAGTCTGGCGCACAGTTAAGGCCTTTCGCACCGGGTGTAGAAGACCCGGTGCGAAAGGGGGGCCTTTAGCACCGGGTCGTGGCTGCACCCGGTGCTAAAGGCCTCAGTCTGGCGCACAGTTAAGGCCTTTCGCACCGGGTGTAGAAGACCCGGTGCGAAAGGGGGGCCTTTAGCACCGGGTCGTGGCTGCACCCGGTGCTAAAGGCCTCAGTCTGGCGCACAGTTAAGGCCTTTCGCACCGGGTGTAGAAGACCCGGTGCGAAAGGGGGGCCTTTAGCACCGGGTCGTGGCTGCACCCGGTGCTAAAGGCCTCAGTCTGGCGCACAGTTAAGGCCTTTCGCACCGGGTGTAGAAGACCCGGTGCGAAAGGGGGGCCTTTAGCACCGGGTCGTGGCTGCACCCGGTGCTAAAGGCCTCAGTCTGGCGCACAGTTAAGGCCTTTCGCACCGGGTGTAGAAGACCCGGTGCGAAAGGGGGGCCTTTAGCACCGGGTCGTGGCTGCACCCGGTGCTAAAGGCCTCAGTCTGGCGCACAGTTAAGGCCTTTCGCACCGGGTGTAGAAGACCCGGTGCGAAAGGGGGGCCTTTAGCACCGGGTCGTGGCTGCACCCGGTGCTAAAGGCCTCAGTCTGGCGCACAGTTAAGGCCTTTCGCACCGGGTGTAGAAGACCCGGTGCGAAAGGGGGGCCTTTAGCACCGGGTCGTGGCTGCACCCGGTGCTAAAGGCCTCAGTCTGGCGCACAGTTACGGCCTTTCGCACCGGGTGTAGAAGACCCGGTGCGAAAGGGGGGCCTTTAGCACCGGGTCGTGGCTGCACCCGGTGCTAAAGGCCTCAGTCTGGCGCACAGTTACGGCCTTTCGCACCGGGTGTAGAAGACCCGGTGCGAAAGGGGGGCCTTTAGCACCGGGTCGTGGCTGCACCCGGTGCTAAAGGCCTCAGTCTGGCGCACAGTTACGGCCTTTCGCACCGGGTGTAGAAGACCCGGTGCGAAAGGGGGGCCTTTAGCACCGGGTCGTGGCTGCACCCGGTGCTAAAGGCCTCAGTCTGGCGCACAGTTACGGCCTTTCGCACCGGGTGTAGAAGACCCGGTGCGAAAGGGGGGCCTTTAGCACCGGGTCGTGGCTGCACCCGGTGCTAAAGGCCTCAGTCTGGCGCACAGTTAAGGCCTTTCGCACCGGGTGTAGAAGACCCGGTGCGAAAGGGGGGCCTTTAGCACCGGGTCGTGGCTGCACCCGGTGCTAAAGGCCTCAGTCTGGCGCACAGTTAAGGCCTTTCGCACCGGGTGTAGAAGACCCGGTGCGAAAGGGGGGCCTTTAGCACCGGGTCGTGGCTGCACCCGGTGCTAAAGGCCTCAGTCTGGCGCACAGTTAAGGCCTTTCGCACCGGGTGTAGAAGACCCGGTGCGAAAGGGGGGCCTTTAGCACCGGGTCGTGGCTGCACCCGGTGCTAAAGGCCTCAGTCTGGCGCACAGTTAAGGCCTTTCGCACCGGGTGTAGAAGACCCGGTGCGAAAGGGGGGCCTTTAGCACCGGGTCGTGGCTGCACCCGGTGCTAAAGGCCTCAGTCTGGCGCACAGTTAAGGCCTTTCGCACCGGGTGTAGAAGACCCGGTGCGAAAGGGGGGCCTTTAGCACCGGGTCGTGGCTGCACCCGGTGCTAAAGGCCTCAGTCTGGCGCACAGTTAAGGCCTTTCGCACCGGGTGTAGAAGACCCGGTGCGAAAGGGGGGCCTTTAGCACCGGGTCGTGGCTGCACCCGGTGCTAAAGGCCTCAGTCTGGCGCACAGTTAAGGCCTTTCGCACCGGGTGTAGAAGACCCGGTGCGAAAGGGGGGCCTTTAGCACCGGGTCGTGGCTGCACCCGGTGCTAAAGGCCTCAGTCTGGCGCACAGTTAAGGCCTTTCGCACCGGGTGTAGAAGACCCGGTGCGAAAGGGGGGCCTTTAGCACCGGGTCGTGGCTGCACCCGGTGCTAAAGGCCTCAGTCTGGCGCACAGTTACGGCCTTTCGCACCGGGTGTAGAAGACCCGGTGCGAAAGGGGGGCCTTTAGCACCGGGTCGTGGCTGCACCCGGTGCTAAAGGCCTCAGTCTGGCGCACAGTTACGGCCTTTCGCACCGGGTGTAGAAGACCCGGTGCGAAAGGGGGGCCTTTAGCACCGGGTCGTGGCTGCACCCGGTGCTAAAGGCCTCAGTCTGGCGCACAGTTACGGCCTTTCGCACCGGGTGTAGAAGACCCGGTGCGAAAGGGGGGCCTTTAGCACCGGGTCGTGGCTGCACCCGGTGCTAAAGGCCTCAGTCTGGCGCACAGTTACGGCCTTTCGCACCGGGTGTAGAAGACCCGGTGCGAAAGGGGGGCCTTTAGCACCGGGTCGTGGCTGCACCCGGTGCTAAAGGCCTCAGTCTGGCGCACAGTTAAGGCCTTTCGCACCGGGTGTAGAAGACCCGGTGCGAAAGGGGGGCCTTTAGCACCGGGTCGTGGCTGCACCCGGTGCTAAAGGCCTCAGTCTGGCGCACAGTTAAGGCCTTTCGCACCGGGTGTAGAAGACCCGGTGCGAAAGGGGGGCCTTTAGCACCGGGTCGTGGCTGCACCCGGTGCTAAAGGCCTCAGTCTGGCGCACAGTTAAGGCCTTTCGCACCGGGTGTAGAAGACCCGGTGCGAAAGGGGGGCCTTTAGCACCGGGTCGTGGCTGCACCCGGTGCTAAAGGCCTCAGTCTGGCGCACAGTTAAGGCCTTTCGCACCGGGTGTAGAAGACCCGGTGCGAAAGGGGGGCCTTTAGCACCGGGTCGTGGCTGCACCCGGTGCTAAAGGCCTCAGTCTGGCGCACAGTTAAGGCCTTTCGCACCGGGTGTAGAAGACCCGGTGCGAAAGGGGGGCCTTTAGCACCGGGTCGTGGCTGCACCCGGTGCTAAAGGCCTCAGTCTGGCGCACAGTTAAGGCCTTTCGCACCGGGTGTAGAAGACCCGGTGCGAAAGGGGGGCCTTTAGCACCGGGTCGTGGCTGCACCCGGTGCTAAAGGCCTCAGTCTGGCGCACAGTTAAGGCCTTTCGCACCGGGTGTAGAAGACCCGGTGCGAAAGGGGGGCCTTTAGCACCGGGTCGTGGCTGCACCCGGTGCTAAAGGCCTCAGTCTGGCGCACAGTTAAGGCCTTTCGCACCGGGTGTAGAAGACCCGGTGCGAAAGGGGGGCCTTTAGCACCGGGTCGTGGCTGCACCCGGTGCTAAAGGCCTCAGTCTGGCGCACAGTTACGGCCTTTCGCACCGGGTGTAGAAGACCCGGTGCGAAAGGGGGGCCTTTAGCACCGGGTCGTGGCTGCACCCGGTGCTAAAGGCCTCAGTCTGGCGCACAGTTACGGCCTTTCGCACCGGGTGTAGAAGACCCGGTGCGAAAGGGGGGCCTTTAGCACCGGGTCGTGGCTGCACCCGGTGCTAAAGGCCTCAGTCTGGCGCACAGTTACGGCCTTTCGCACCGGGTGTAGAAGACCCGGTGCGAAAGGGGGGCCTTTAGCACCGGGTCGTGGCTGCACCCGGTGCTAAAGGCCTCAGTCTGGCGCACAGTTACGGCCTTTCGCACCGGGTGTAGAAGACCCGGTGCGAAAGGGGGGCCTTTAGCACCGGGTCGTGGCTGCACCCGGTGCTAAAGGCCTCAGTCTGGCGCACAGTTAAGGCCTTTCGCACCGGGTGTAGAAGACCCGGTGCGAAAGGGGGGCCTTTAGCACCGGGTCGTGGCTGCACCCGGTGCTAAAGGCCTCAGTCTGGCGCACAGTTAAGGCCTTTCGCACCGGGTGTAGAAGACCCGGTGCGAAAGGGGGGCCTTTAGCACCGGGTCGTGGCTGCACCCGGTGCTAAAGGCCTCAGTCTGGCGCACAGTTAAGGCCTTTCGCACCGGGTGTAGAAGACCCGGTGCGAAAGGGGGGCCTTTAGCACCGGGTCGTGGCTGCACCCGGTGCTAAAGGCCTCAGTCTGGCGCACAGTTAAGGCCTTTCGCACCGGGTGTAGAAGACCCGGTGCGAAAGGGGGGCCTTTAGCACCGGGTCGTGGCTGCACCCGGTGCTAAAGGCCTCAGTCTGGCGCACAGTTAAGGCCTTTCGCACCGGGTGTAGAAGACCCGGTGCGAAAGGGGGGCCTTTAGCACCGGGTCGTGGCTGCACCCGGTGCTAAAGGCCTCAGTCTGGCGCACAGTTAAGGCCTTTCGCACCGGGTGTAGAAGACCCGGTGCGAAAGGGGGGCCTTTAGCACCGGGTCGTGGCTGCACCCGGTGCTAAAGGCCTCAGTCTGGCGCACAGTTAAGGCCTTTCGCACCGGGTGTAGAAGACCCGGTGCGAAAGGGGGGCCTTTAGCACCGGGTCGTGGCTGCACCCGGTGCTAAAGGCCTCAGTCTGGCGCACAGTTAAGGCCTTTCGCACCGGGTGTAGAAGACCCGGTGCGAAAGGGGGGCCTTTAGCACCGGGTCGTGGCTGCACCCGGTGCTAAAGGCCTCAGTCTGGCGCACAGTTACGGCCTTTCGCACCGGGTGTAGAAGACCCGGTGCGAAAGGGGGGCCTTTAGCACCGGGTCGTGGCTGCACCCGGTGCTAAAGGCCTCAGTCTGGCGCACAGTTACGGCCTTTCGCACCGGGTGTAGAAGACCCGGTGCGAAAGGGGGGCCTTTAGCACCGGGTCGTGGCTGCACCCGGTGCTAAAGGCCTCAGTCTGGCGCACAGTTACGGCCTTTCGCACCGGGTGTAGAAGACCCGGTGCGAAAGGGGGGCCTTTAGCACCGGGTCGTGGCTGCACCCGGTGCTAAAGGCCTCAGTCTGGCGCACAGTTACGGCCTTTCGCACCGGGTGTAGAAGACCCGGTGCGAAAGGGGGGCCTTTAGCACCGGGTCGTGGCTGCACCCGGTGCTAAAGGCCTCAGTCTGGCGCACAGTTAAGGCCTTTCGCACCGGGTGTAGAAGACCCGGTGCGAAAGGGGGGCCTTTAGCACCGGGTCGTGGCTGCACCCGGTGCTAAAGGCCTCAGTCTGGCGCACAGTTAAGGCCTTTCGCACCGGGTGTAGAAGACCCGGTGCGAAAGGGGGGCCTTTAGCACCGGGTCGTGGCTGCACCCGGTGCTAAAGGCCTCAGTCTGGCGCACAGTTAAGGCCTTTCGCACCGGGTGTAGAAGACCCGGTGCGAAAGGGGGGCCTTTAGCACCGGGTCGTGGCTGCACCCGGTGCTAAAGGCCTCAGTCTGGCGCACAGTTAAGGCCTTTCGCACCGGGTGTAGAAGACCCGGTGCGAAAGGGGGGCCTTTAGCACCGGGTCGTGGCTGCACCCGGTGCTAAAGGCCTCAGTCTGGCGCACAGTTAAGGCCTTTCGCACCGGGTGTAGAAGACCCGGTGCGAAAGGGGGGCCTTTAGCACCGGGTCGTGGCTGCACCCGGTGCTAAAGGCCTCAGTCTGGCGCACAGTTAAGGCCTTTCGCACCGGGTGTAGAAGACCCGGTGCGAAAGGGGGGCCTTTAGCACCGGGTCGTGGCTGCACCCGGTGCTAAAGGCCTCAGTCTGGCGCACAGTTAAGGCCTTTCGCACCGGGTGTAGAAGACCCGGTGCGAAAGGGGGGCCTTTAGCACCGGGTCGTGGCTGCACCCGGTGCTAAAGGCCTCAGTCTGGCGCACAGTTAAGGCCTTTCGCACCGGGTGTAGAAGACCCGGTGCGAAAGGGGGGCCTTTAGCACCGGGTCGTGGCTGCACCCGGTGCTAAAGGCCTCAGTCTGGCGCACAGTTACGGCCTTTCGCACCGGGTGTAGAAGACCCGGTGCGAAAGGGGGGCCTTTAGCACCGGGTCGTGGCTGCACCCGGTGCTAAAGGCCTCAGTCTGGCGCACAGTTACGGCCTTTCGCACCGGGTGTAGAAGACCCGGTGCGAAAGGGGGGCCTTTAGCACCGGGTCGTGGCTGCACCCGGTGCTAAAGGCCTCAGTCTGGCGCACAGTTACGGCCTTTCGCACCGGGTGTAGAAGACCCGGTGCGAAAGGGGGGCCTTTAGCACCGGGTCGTGGCTGCACCCGGTGCTAAAGGCCTCAGTCTGGCGCACAGTTACGGCCTTTCGCACCGGGTGTAGAAGACCCGGTGCGAAAGGGGGGCCTTTAGCACCGGGTCGTGGCTGCACCCGGTGCTAAAGGCCTCAGTCTGGCGCACAGTTAAGGCCTTTCGCACCGGGTGTAGAAGACCCGGTGCGAAAGGGGGGCCTTTAGCACCGGGTCGTGGCTGCACCCGGTGCTAAAGGCCTCAGTCTGGCGCACAGTTAAGGCCTTTCGCACCGGGTGTAGAAGACCCGGTGCGAAAGGGGGGCCTTTAGCACCGGGTCGTGGCTGCACCCGGTGCTAAAGGCCTCAGTCTGGCGCACAGTTAAGGCCTTTCGCACCGGGTGTAGAAGACCCGGTGCGAAAGGGGGGCCTTTAGCACCGGGTCGTGGCTGCACCCGGTGCTAAAGGCCTCAGTCTGGCGCACAGTTAAGGCCTTTCGCACCGGGTGTAGAAGACCCGGTGCGAAAGGGGGGCCTTTAGCACCGGGTCGTGGCTGCACCCGGTGCTAAAGGCCTCAGTCTGGCGCACAGTTAAGGCCTTTCGCACCGGGTGTAGAAGACCCGGTGCGAAAGGGGGGCCTTTAGCACCGGGTCGTGGCTGCACCCGGTGCTAAAGGCCTCAGTCTGGCGCACAGTTAAGGCCTTTCGCACCGGGTGTAGAAGACCCGGTGCGAAAGGGGGGCCTTTAGCACCGGGTCGTGGCTGCACCCGGTGCTAAAGGCCTCAGTCTGGCGCACAGTTAAGGCCTTTCGCACCGGGTGTAGAAGACCCGGTGCGAAAGGGGGGCCTTTAGCACCGGGTCGTGGCTGCACCCGGTGCTAAAGGCCTCAGTCTGGCGCACAGTTAAGGCCTTTCGCACCGGGTGTAGAAGACCCGGTGCGAAAGGGGGGCCTTTAGCACCGGGTCGTGGCTGCACCCGGTGCTAAAGGCCTCAGTCTGGCGCACAGTTACGGCCTTTCGCACCGGGTGTAGAAGACCCGGTGCGAAAGGGGGGCCTTTAGCACCGGGTCGTGGCTGCACCCGGTGCTAAAGGCCTCAGTCTGGCGCACAGTTACGGCCTTTCGCACCGGGTGTAGAAGACCCGGTGCGAAAGGGGGGCCTTTAGCACCGGGTCGTGGCTGCACCCGGTGCTAAAGGCCTCAGTCTGGCGCACAGTTACGGCCTTTCGCACCGGGTGTAGAAGACCCGGTGCGAAAGGGGGGCCTTTAGCACCGGGTCGTGGCTGCACCCGGTGCTAAAGGCCTCAGTCTGGCGCACAGTTACGGCCTTTCGCACCGGGTGTAGAAGACCCGGTGCGAAAGGGGGGCCTTTAGCACCGGGTCGTGGCTGCACCCGGTGCTAAAGGCCTCAGTCTGGCGCACAGTTAAGGCCTTTCGCACCGGGTGTAGAAGACCCGGTGCGAAAGGGGGGCCTTTAGCACCGGGTCGTGGCTGCACCCGGTGCTAAAGGCCTCAGTCTGGCGCACAGTTAAGGCCTTTCGCACCGGGTGTAGAAGACCCGGTGCGAAAGGGGGGCCTTTAGCACCGGGTCGTGGCTGCACCCGGTGCTAAAGGCCTCAGTCTGGCGCACAGTTAAGGCCTTTCGCACCGGGTGTAGAAGACCCGGTGCGAAAGGGGGGCCTTTAGCACCGGGTCGTGGCTGCACCCGGTGCTAAAGGCCTCAGTCTGGCGCACAGTTAAGGCCTTTCGCACCGGGTGTAGAAGACCCGGTGCGAAAGGGGGGCCTTTAGCACCGGGTCGTGGCTGCACCCGGTGCTAAAGGCCTCAGTCTGGCGCACAGTTAAGGCCTTTCGCACCGGGTGTAGAAGACCCGGTGCGAAAGGGGGGCCTTTAGCACCGGGTCGTGGCTGCACCCGGTGCTAAAGGCCTCAGTCTGGCGCACAGTTAAGGCCTTTCGCACCGGGTGTAGAAGACCCGGTGCGAAAGGGGGGCCTTTAGCACCGGGTCGTGGCTGCACCCGGTGCTAAAGGCCTCAGTCTGGCGCACAGTTAAGGCCTTTCGCACCGGGTGTAGAAGACCCGGTGCGAAAGGGGGGCCTTTAGCACCGGGTCGTGGCTGCACCCGGTGCTAAAGGCCTCAGTCTGGCGCACAGTTAAGGCCTTTCGCACCGGGTGTAGAAGACCCGGTGCGAAAGGGGGGCCTTTAGCACCGGGTCGTGGCTGCACCCGGTGCTAAAGGCCTCAGTCTGGCGCACAGTTACGGCCTTTCGCACCGGGTGTAGAAGACCCGGTGCGAAAGGGGGGCCTTTAGCACCGGGTCGTGGCTGCACCCGGTGCTAAAGGCCTCAGTCTGGCGCACAGTTACGGCCTTTCGCACCGGGTGTAGAAGACCCGGTGCGAAAGGGGGGCCTTTAGCACCGGGTCGTGGCTGCACCCGGTGCTAAAGGCCTCAGTCTGGCGCACAGTTACGGCCTTTCGCACCGGGTGTAGAAGACCCGGTGCGAAAGGGGGGCCTTTAGCACCGGGTCGTGGCTGCACCCGGTGCTAAAGGCCTCAGTCTGGCGCACAGTTACGGCCTTTCGCACCGGGTGTAGAAGACCCGGTGCGAAAGGGGGGCCTTTAGCACCGGGTCGTGGCTGCACCCGGTGCTAAAGGCCTCAGTCTGGCGCACAGTTAAGGCCTTTCGCACCGGGTGTAGAAGACCCGGTGCGAAAGGGGGGCCTTTAGCACCGGGTCGTGGCTGCACCCGGTGCTAAAGGCCTCAGTCTGGCGCACAGTTAAGGCCTTTCGCACCGGGTGTAGAAGACCCGGTGCGAAAGGGGGGCCTTTAGCACCGGGTCGTGGCTGCACCCGGTGCTAAAGGCCTCAGTCTGGCGCACAGTTAAGGCCTTTCGCACCGGGTGTAGAAGACCCGGTGCGAAAGGGGGGCCTTTAGCACCGGGTCGTGGCTGCACCCGGTGCTAAAGGCCTCAGTCTGGCGCACAGTTAAGGCCTTTCGCACCGGGTGTAGAAGACCCGGTGCGAAAGGGGGGCCTTTAGCACCGGGTCGTGGCTGCACCCGGTGCTAAAGGCCTCAGTCTGGCGCACAGTTAAGGCCTTTCGCACCGGGTGTAGAAGACCCGGTGCGAAAGGGGGGCCTTTAGCACCGGGTCGTGGCTGCACCCGGTGCTAAAGGCCTCAGTCTGGCGCACAGTTAAGGCCTTTCGCACCGGGTGTAGAAGACCCGGTGCGAAAGGGGGGCCTTTAGCACCGGGTCGTGGCTGCACCCGGTGCTAAAGGCCTCAGTCTGGCGCACAGTTAAGGCCTTTCGCACCGGGTGTAGAAGACCCGGTGCGAAAGGGGGGCCTTTAGCACCGGGTCGTGGCTGCACCCGGTGCTAAAGGCCTCAGTCTGGCGCACAGTTAAGGCCTTTCGCACCGGGTGTAGAAGACCCGGTGCGAAAGGGGGGCCTTTAGCACCGGGTCGTGGCTGCACCCGGTGCTAAAGGCCTCAGTCTGGCGCACAGTTACGGCCTTTCGCACCGGGTGTAGAAGACCCGGTGCGAAAGGGGGGCCTTTAGCACCGGGTCGTGGCTGCACCCGGTGCTAAAGGCCTCAGTCTGGCGCACAGTTACGGCCTTTCGCACCGGGTGTAGAAGACCCGGTGCGAAAGGGGGGCCTTTAGCACCGGGTCGTGGCTGCACCCGGTGCTAAAGGCCTCAGTCTGGCGCACAGTTACGGCCTTTCGCACCGGGTGTAGAAGACCCGGTGCGAAAGGGGGGCCTTTAGCACCGGGTCGTGGCTGCACCCGGTGCTAAAGGCCTCAGTCTGGCGCACAGTTACGGCCTTTCGCACCGGGTGTAGAAGACCCGGTGCGAAAGGGGGGCCTTTAGCACCGGGTCGTGGCTGCACCCGGTGCTAAAGGCCTCAGTCTGGCGCACAGTTAAGGCCTTTCGCACCGGGTGTAGAAGACCCGGTGCGAAAGGGGGGCCTTTAGCACCGGGTCGTGGCTGCACCCGGTGCTAAAGGCCTCAGTCTGGCGCACAGTTAAGGCCTTTCGCACCGGGTGTAGAAGACCCGGTGCGAAAGGGGGGCCTTTAGCACCGGGTCGTGGCTGCACCCGGTGCTAAAGGCCTCAGTCTGGCGCACAGTTAAGGCCTTTCGCACCGGGTGTAGAAGACCCGGTGCGAAAGGGGGGCCTTTAGCACCGGGTCGTGGCTGCACCCGGTGCTAAAGGCCTCAGTCTGGCGCACAGTTAAGGCCTTTCGCACCGGGTGTAGAAGACCCGGTGCGAAAGGGGGGCCTTTAGCACCGGGTCGTGGCTGCACCCGGTGCTAAAGGCCTCAGTCTGGCGCACAGTTAAGGCCTTTCGCACCGGGTGTAGAAGACCCGGTGCGAAAGGGGGGCCTTTAGCACCGGGTCGTGGCTGCACCCGGTGCTAAAGGCCTCAGTCTGGCGCACAGTTAAGGCCTTTCGCACCGGGTGTAGAAGACCCGGTGCGAAAGGGGGGCCTTTAGCACCGGGTCGTGGCTGCACCCGGTGCTAAAGGCCTCAGTCTGGCGCACAGTTAAGGCCTTTCGCACCGGGTGTAGAAGACCCGGTGCGAAAGGGGGGCCTTTAGCACCGGGTCGTGGCTGCACCCGGTGCTAAAGGCCTCAGTCTGGCGCACAGTTAAGGCCTTTCGCACCGGGTGTAGAAGACCCGGTGCGAAAGGGGGGCCTTTAGCACCGGGTCGTGGCTGCACCCGGTGCTAAAGGCCTCAGTCTGGCGCACAGTTACGGCCTTTCGCACCGGGTGTAGAAGACCCGGTGCGAAAGGGGGGCCTTTAGCACCGGGTCGTGGCTGCACCCGGTGCTAAAGGCCTCAGTCTGGCGCACAGTTACGGCCTTTCGCACCGGGTGTAGAAGACCCGGTGCGAAAGGGGGGCCTTTAGCACCGGGTCGTGGCTGCACCCGGTGCTAAAGGCCTCAGTCTGGCGCACAGTTACGGCCTTTCGCACCGGGTGTAGAAGACCCGGTGCGAAAGGGGGGCCTTTAGCACCGGGTCGTGGCTGCACCCGGTGCTAAAGGCCTCAGTCTGGCGCACAGTTACGGCCTTTCGCACCGGGTGTAGAAGACCCGGTGCGAAAGGGGGGCCTTTAGCACCGGGTCGTGGCTGCACCCGGTGCTAAAGGCCTCAGTCTGGCGCACAGTTAAGGCCTTTCGCACCGGGTGTAGAAGACCCGGTGCGAAAGGGGGGCCTTTAGCACCGGGTCGTGGCTGCACCCGGTGCTAAAGGCCTCAGTCTGGCGCACAGTTAAGGCCTTTCGCACCGGGTGTAGAAGACCCGGTGCGAAAGGGGGGCCTTTAGCACCGGGTCGTGGCTGCACCCGGTGCTAAAGGCCTCAGTCTGGCGCACAGTTAAGGCCTTTCGCACCGGGTGTAGAAGACCCGGTGCGAAAGGGGGGCCTTTAGCACCGGGTCGTGGCTGCACCCGGTGCTAAAGGCCTCAGTCTGGCGCACAGTTAAGGCCTTTCGCACCGGGTGTAGAAGACCCGGTGCGAAAGGGGGGCCTTTAGCACCGGGTCGTGGCTGCACCCGGTGCTAAAGGCCTCAGTCTGGCGCACAGTTAAGGCCTTTCGCACCGGGTGTAGAAGACCCGGTGCGAAAGGGGGGCCTTTAGCACCGGGTCGTGGCTGCACCCGGTGCTAAAGGCCTCAGTCTGGCGCACAGTTAAGGCCTTTCGCACCGGGTGTAGAAGACCCGGTGCGAAAGGGGGGCCTTTAGCACCGGGTCGTGGCTGCACCCGGTGCTAAAGGCCTCAGTCTGGCGCACAGTTAAGGCCTTTCGCACCGGGTGTAGAAGACCCGGTGCGAAAGGGGGGCCTTTAGCACCGGGTCGTGGCTGCACCCGGTGCTAAAGGCCTCAGTCTGGCGCACAGTTAAGGCCTTTCGCACCGGGTGTAGAAGACCCGGTGCGAAAGGGGGGCCTTTAGCACCGGGTCGTGGCTGCACCCGGTGCTAAAGGCCTCAGTCTGGCGCACAGTTACGGCCTTTCGCACCGGGTGTAGAAGACCCGGTGCGAAAGGGGGGCCTTTAGCACCGGGTCGTGGCTGCACCCGGTGCTAAAGGCCTCAGTCTGGCGCACAGTTACGGCCTTTCGCACCGGGTGTAGAAGACCCGGTGCGAAAGGGGGGCCTTTAGCACCGGGTCGTGGCTGCACCCGGTGCTAAAGGCCTCAGTCTGGCGCACAGTTACGGCCTTTCGCACCGGGTGTAGAAGACCCGGTGCGAAAGGGGGGCCTTTAGCACCGGGTCGTGGCTGCACCCGGTGCTAAAGGCCTCAGTCTGGCGCACAGTTACGGCCTTTCGCACCGGGTGTAGAAGACCCGGTGCGAAAGGGGGGCCTTTAGCACCGGGTCGTGGCTGCACCCGGTGCTAAAGGCCTCAGTCTGGCGCACAGTTAAGGCCTTTCGCACCGGGTGTAGAAGACCCGGTGCGAAAGGGGGGCCTTTAGCACCGGGTCGTGGCTGCACCCGGTGCTAAAGGCCTCAGTCTGGCGCACAGTTAAGGCCTTTCGCACCGGGTGTAGAAGACCCGGTGCGAAAGGGGGGCCTTTAGCACCGGGTCGTGGCTGCACCCGGTGCTAAAGGCCTCAGTCTGGCGCACAGTTAAGGCCTTTCGCACCGGGTGTAGAAGACCCGGTGCGAAAGGGGGGCCTTTAGCACCGGGTCGTGGCTGCACCCGGTGCTAAAGGCCTCAGTCTGGCGCACAGTTAAGGCCTTTCGCACCGGGTGTAGAAGACCCGGTGCGAAAGGGGGGCCTTTAGCACCGGGTCGTGGCTGCACCCGGTGCTAAAGGCCTCAGTCTGGCGCACAGTTAAGGCCTTTCGCACCGGGTGTAGAAGACCCGGTGCGAAAGGGGGGCCTTTAGCACCGGGTCGTGGCTGCACCCGGTGCTAAAGGCCTCAGTCTGGCGCACAGTTAAGGCCTTTCGCACCGGGTGTAGAAGACCCGGTGCGAAAGGGGGGCCTTTAGCACCGGGTCGTGGCTGCACCCGGTGCTAAAGGCCTCAGTCTGGCGCACAGTTAAGGCCTTTCGCACCGGGTGTAGAAGACCCGGTGCGAAAGGGGGGCCTTTAGCACCGGGTCGTGGCTGCACCCGGTGCTAAAGGCCTCAGTCTGGCGCACAGTTAAGGCCTTTCGCACCGGGTGTAGAAGACCCGGTGCGAAAGGGGGGCCTTTAGCACCGGGTCGTGGCTGCACCCGGTGCTAAAGGCCTCAGTCTGGCGCACAGTTACGGCCTTTCGCACCGGGTGTAGAAGACCCGGTGCGAAAGGGGGGCCTTTAGCACCGGGTCGTGGCTGCACCCGGTGCTAAAGGCCTCAGTCTGGCGCACAGTTACGGCCTTTCGCACCGGGTGTAGAAGACCCGGTGCGAAAGGGGGGCCTTTAGCACCGGGTCGTGGCTGCACCCGGTGCTAAAGGCCTCAGTCTGGCGCACAGTTACGGCCTTTCGCACCGGGTGTAGAAGACCCGGTGCGAAAGGGGGGCCTTTAGCACCGGGTCGTGGCTGCACCCGGTGCTAAAGGCCTCAGTCTGGCGCACAGTTACGGCCTTTCGCACCGGGTGTAGAAGACCCGGTGCGAAAGGGGGGCCTTTAGCACCGGGTCGTGGCTGCACCCGGTGCTAAAGGCCTCAGTCTGGCGCACAGTTAAGGCCTTTCGCACCGGGTGTAGAAGACCCGGTGCGAAAGGGGGGCCTTTAGCACCGGGTCGTGGCTGCACCCGGTGCTAAAGGCCTCAGTCTGGCGCACAGTTAAGGCCTTTCGCACCGGGTGTAGAAGACCCGGTGCGAAAGGGGGGCCTTTAGCACCGGGTCGTGGCTGCACCCGGTGCTAAAGGCCTCAGTCTGGCGCACAGTTAAGGCCTTTCGCACCGGGTGTAGAAGACCCGGTGCGAAAGGGGGGCCTTTAGCACCGGGTCGTGGCTGCACCCGGTGCTAAAGGCCTCAGTCTGGCGCACAGTTAAGGCCTTTCGCACCGGGTGTAGAAGACCCGGTGCGAAAGGGGGGCCTTTAGCACCGGGTCGTGGCTGCACCCGGTGCTAAAGGCCTCAGTCTGGCGCACAGTTAAGGCCTTTCGCACCGGGTGTAGAAGACCCGGTGCGAAAGGGGGGCCTTTAGCACCGGGTCGTGGCTGCACCCGGTGCTAAAGGCCTCAGTCTGGCGCACAGTTAAGGCCTTTCGCACCGGGTGTAGAAGACCCGGTGCGAAAGGGGGGCCTTTAGCACCGGGTCGTGGCTGCACCCGGTGCTAAAGGCCTCAGTCTGGCGCACAGTTAAGGCCTTTCGCACCGGGTGTAGAAGACCCGGTGCGAAAGGGGGGCCTTTAGCACCGGGTCGTGGCTGCACCCGGTGCTAAAGGCCTCAGTCTGGCGCACAGTTAAGGCCTTTCGCACCGGGTGTAGAAGACCCGGTGCGAAAGGGGGGCCTTTAGCACCGGGTCGTGGCTGCACCCGGTGCTAAAGGCCTCAGTCTGGCGCACAGTTACGGCCTTTCGCACCGGGTGTAGAAGACCCGGTGCGAAAGGGGGGCCTTTAGCACCGGGTCGTGGCTGCACCCGGTGCTAAAGGCCTCAGTCTGGCGCACAGTTACGGCCTTTCGCACCGGGTGTAGAAGACCCGGTGCGAAAGGGGGGCCTTTAGCACCGGGTCGTGGCTGCACCCGGTGCTAAAGGCCTCAGTCTGGCGCACAGTTACGGCCTTTCGCACCGGGTGTAGAAGACCCGGTGCGAAAGGGGGGCCTTTAGCACCGGGTCGTGGCTGCACCCGGTGCTAAAGGCCTCAGTCTGGCGCACAGTTACGGCCTTTCGCACCGGGTGTAGAAGACCCGGTGCGAAAGGGGGGCCTTTAGCACCGGGTCGTGGCTGCACCCGGTGCTAAAGGCCTCAGTCTGGCGCACAGTTAAGGCCTTTCGCACCGGGTGTAGAAGACCCGGTGCGAAAGGGGGGCCTTTAGCACCGGGTCGTGGCTGCACCCGGTGCTAAAGGCCTCAGTCTGGCGCACAGTTAAGGCCTTTCGCACCGGGTGTAGAAGACCCGGTGCGAAAGGGGGGCCTTTAGCACCGGGTCGTGGCTGCACCCGGTGCTAAAGGCCTCAGTCTGGCGCACAGTTAAGGCCTTTCGCACCGGGTGTAGAAGACCCGGTGCGAAAGGGGGGCCTTTAGCACCGGGTCGTGGCTGCACCCGGTGCTAAAGGCCTCAGTCTGGCGCACAGTTAAGGCCTTTCGCACCGGGTGTAGAAGACCCGGTGCGAAAGGGGGGCCTTTAGCACCGGGTCGTGGCTGCACCCGGTGCTAAAGGCCTCAGTCTGGCGCACAGTTAAGGCCTTTCGCACGGAGGACGCCGAGGCGAGGCAGGCGGAGCAGGAGGCAGCCCTGCGCGCGCGCGACGGCGAGGTCGCGCGACTCCGGGGGCTCTTGTCGGAGAAGGAGAGGAGGTGCGGCGAGGCCGAGAAGAGGGCGGTGGCACCGAGGGAGGTGGTGATGAGGGACGACATGCTGGTGAAGCTGGAGGAGGAAAAGGCCGCCGTCGAGGGGAAGCTCAAGTGGAAGGCCGAGCAGTTCAGGCACCTGGAGGACGCGCTCAAGAAGGTCCAGGACGACTTCAGGGCGGCCAAGAGGGAGTGGGGCTCTGATAGGTCAACCTTGGTTGATCGAATTGGTGCTCTTGAGGCTGATTTGGATTCGAAGACCAGGGTCGCGGACGATTTCCGATCCAGGCTTCAGATGTGCAGCCAGGCGTTGGCACATGAGGAAGGTCGGAGGAAGCGGGTGGAAGCAGAGATGGCTGAGCTGCGCCACATGTATGGCAGTGTGGTCTCAGACTATGAAGAAGCAAAATCAATGGTTGAATCGTTGACTGCCAATAGAGATAGAGACATTGCTTCTTTGAGGAGCTCACTGGCTGAGAAGGTCACCATACTTAAGGAAATGGGGTACAGTAAGGCACATCTTGAGCAAGAAAATAAGGATTTGCGGTCAACACTGAAGGAGTACCAGGAGGCACAAATTTGTGGTGCGGATGCAGTTGATTCCTTGAAAGGTCTGCGGGAGAAGTTCCGAGCTCTGGAGCAGACACATCGAAGTTGCACCGAGAAGCTGAGAGATAAAGAAACAGAATGGAGAATGCGCATGGAGAAGCTTGGGTGTGACTTGGATGGATGCTTATCACAGTTGGGATCCAAAGATATGGTTATCAGGGAATTGCAGAATGAGTTACTGGGTAGTTACAGGTCCCTTGAGCAGAAAACTGTGAAGAATTGGGAAGCTTTGATAATTACCACTGTTTTGCAGTCACAATTTCATGAGTCCTGCTCATGTATTGATACTGTTAAGCTGAATATGCAGCATCACTGTGAAGAAATAGAAAAGGAAATTGCTTCTGCCAGAAAGCAGTTGGAAGAAAGAAACTCTACGATTGTTCAATCTCAAGCTGAACAGAAACAGCAATCTGAGTTAATAGCTACATTGCAGGGAAGAATTCAGGAGCTAGAACATACAGAAAAAGAACATGAGAAGATGCAAAGTCAGCTTGATACATACAAACAGATGCTTGCCAGCACATCAAGAGATGTTCACTGCCTAAAAGATGAAGCTTCAGAGAAGGAAAACAGCCTGCAGGAGAAATTGAGCGAGGCATTAGGTGCTCTTGATGAAGCAAACTGTGCCCTTGCTGACAGGAAGAATGAGCTGAGCCAACTAGATATCAAACTTCGTCAGCAAAAACAAGCAATTGAGAATTTGGAAAAATTGAAAGTTGATATGCAAACTGAACTCAAAGGCTATATGGATAACAACCATATACTGAAGAGAGATCTTGATGCTGCTCTTGTTGCCAAGATGGAAGCTGAGGAGGTGCTTAGACAAGAAAGGGTAAAGTTACTAGGTGCCCTTGATGAGGCAAATTATGTCCTCTCAGAGAGGAGCAATGAGCTGAGCCAATTCGAGATCAATTTTCATGGGCAAAAGCAAGCATTGGAGCATTTGGATAAGCTGAAGGTTGATATGGAAACTAAGCTCAAAACATATATGGATGAAAACTGTTTACTGAAGAGAGATTTGGATGTTGCTCTAATTGCCAAAATGGAGGGCGATGAGTCTCATACAAAAGAAAAGGAGAACTTATGTGGTATAATTAGCGAGAAAAAAAATGTGATTGATGAGCTTCAGCAACACATTGCTGTACTAGAAGAAGAAAACCTGGGCCAAAAACTTGACTTGGGTAGCCTTATCAAGATGGAGTTCGAGAATTCTATCCAAGAAGTGAACAACAGTTACTCTGAAATTGTTAAGGCCTATGACAAAAAACTTTTGGAGCTTGAAGAAAGAGTTAGTTTCTTTGAGCAGAAATTCACATGCAGAGAGCAGGAGATCATGGATATGTTTGATCAAGAGGAAGCAGATTGGTATACTCTAATTGCAGAGAAAGAAATTGCTATTTCTGATATTCAACGAACTGTTGGATCTGTTAAACTTGACATTGAGCAGCTTCTAGAAACTGCAGCAGCAAAAGTCACAGAAGTTCAGCTCGAGGTTAACCAACTTTATCGATTTGCGGAAACTTTGAATTCACTTAATATCATCCAAGAGCATGATAGTATTTTCAAGGATATGCTTGTTGCAGAATGTGAAAGAGAACTTGAATCCCTCCAGGTGGATTTAGTTCTAGAGAAAGAACAGTCAGGAAAATTGAAGAATACTATTGAGCAGCTCAAAGCTGAGGCTACTGCAGAAATGTCCGAAAAATCAAGGGAGCATATGGAAGTTGCAAATAAGCTGGAATCACTGGAGGAAAGAAACAAAATGTTGGAAGAGCAGCTGGGAGTGCTAAAGTCTAGAAGAACGGATCTGTCTGATGTTCTTCAAGATAGGAATCAGTTGGTTGATGAGCTGACTGGAGTCACCAATACCATTGAGGAGGTAATTTATGGCGGCGAAAACCTGATGTCGAATTTGAGAAGGATTGTGCAGAAAGTTAATGAAGAGGAACCATGCAATGACAGGCCTAGCTCAGAGAAAACAAAGGCTAAAACTTCTTCACCTTTGATCAGGAACAAATCAGGGCATGTCATAGACAGAAGATCACCTCTGAAGGAGCACAACTACTAATCTTTTTACCTGGTAGATAGGTCAGATCGTGTGCTGACACTGTTGTAACGTTTGTACTCTGTTTTCCAGGAATCCTAGAGGCTTCACATGCTGCCCATAGATTGCTAGATTTGTAACTTTTCTTTTCCTTCCCTGATTCCATGTGTCATGTTATTTACACCCAAACGGCTCTGGGTTGTCCAGCATCATGGATTGGATTCGAATTAGAGTTTCCCCAGTGTTGAATGGAATGAAGCCTACTGCTGATTTTGCTGCCACTCACAGTTAAGCACAGTTGAATACTCTGATTAATAAATCATTGGTTACACACTTGCATTACATGCTGATATCTGCCTGGTTTTCTTATTTCCTGTCTGAAGATCTGATTATGGAACTGCCAAGTAATCTGCCTGGTTTTCTTCTTTCCTGTCTGATGAAGATCTGATCACGGAACTGCCAAGTTTTATGTTTTACTGAGATTTTAGTGTCGTTGAGGCTGTATTTCAGATGCCATTACTATATTTTTATGATTCAATTTCAAATTCTACCTGAGATGTTACACTGAAACTTATGCAGATGCCAGCATACTTGACGTTTATTGCCATTGTGATTTCAAAAGAAGACAAATTAATCTGTATTTACACACTTCTGAGTATATATACATGACTGAAGGGGAAAAGGACAGAATTCTTTTTGGCTTTGGCTGACAAGTAAACAACAAATCGCCCAAACTAGTCCTGGACGAATAAACAGAGGACATTACATCACCAAAGAATTACATATTTTTACAGCTTCTGCACCTAGCCAATGATGGCAACAAGCATCAACACGATGTAAGCCCTAACTCCCAGATCGTTCTTCCCTTCTCCATGGGCGCCTGGGCGGCGCCTCTGCTCCTCGCCTTCTCCCTCGCGACGGCATCAGCGAAGACAACCCGCCCTGTTGCCATCGCTGCGGGCATCGACGGAGCGGCAATCACTTTCTTGGACATGTACGGCACTGCGTACATCGGACGCGCCGGCGCCGGCGCGCACAGGTCACGGCGCTGGCACGAGCAGCGGCGCTGCTGCTGGCGGCGGTGGAAGGACGGCGGCACGTGGAGGCCCCCCGCGAACTCCTGCGCGCTCTGGATGCGCCGCATCAGTGCTGGCAAGGCGTGGCGCCGGTGCAGCTGCGCCAGCTCGCTCTGGACGCGCCGCATCTTTGGCGCGAGGGGCGGGAGCCCTGCCGCCGCTCTCCGAACGCCGCCGCCGCCGATGGAACCGGCGGAAGCTGCGGTGGCGGTGCTGACGAAGACCTGGAACCTCGCGGCCGGGCGCGTGGAGCGCAGGCGATCGTACTCGTCGCGCATGTGCGCGAGCTCCTCGTCGCAGGTGACCGACACGAGCACGTCCTCGAGGCCCTCGTCGGCGAGGCGGTGCCTGATCGCGCGCACCTCCGCGCCGCCGGCCATCTCCGACGACAGCCGCGCCGCCAGGTCGCGGAAGGTCGCCGCGCGCGGCACGGCGAGGACGCGCGTCTCGCCGCCGTGGCTGCAGTTGAGCCTACGAGGGAGGAGTCGGATTAAGCTCGGAACTCGATCGGGCAGCTCTTCACCGTCGGAATCAATTCCCACGGTCGATGTGATGGGTTCAGACGCCAACACGTGGCTTGCTAACAGTTGAGACGTGTGTTGGGAATCAGAGATTCCTTTTCTCGTTCCAACCGTACCGATCCGGATAAACTCACATTTTCTTCTAATACTATTTTTTCAAAGCTTCTAATACTAATTTTGTTCCAACAAAAAATGTAAAACCTTAAAAAAAATTGCACCTTTATACTCTCATTTTCGTCTAATAATTTCCTACTGCACCCTCAATTTTTAAATATAAGGCTCGAAGAAATATTAAACTTTGTAAATACTGACCAGCAAAAGTTAATTGTGTCCATGTTTACAGTACATAATTGTTATATTAAGAATTTCACATATCTTTGAATACAAGTTTAGAAATTTATAATATATATGCCTCATAGAAAGGAACAAAGGCATCAGTGTGTAGCTTGTTCCCTGAGCAATTGAAATTTACCGAGATGTCTTCTCACTTGTTAGCTGAAATTTCAAATTATAAATCCTGAAACATTGTTAAGGCTGTAGGCAATAATGACAGTGGTGATGTCCTCAACCTGACAGGAACAGCATTCTTTCCAGTTTCCTCTTTGCTTAGAGAAGAACATACGGTAATGCTTGGATTCGTAGGTCCGACGTGTCGGACGGACGCAGGCCCGTCGGACGGACGCAGGCCACGTGCTCTCCTCTCCTCCACATATTGTAATTCATCATTTCATCTTATCCTTCTGCTTCTTCTCCCGCAAGCGCCGCTCTATTCTTCTCCCTCGCATGCGCCGCTGCTGCACTGCCACCGCCGGCGGCTGCTCCTCCTCGGGCGCGCGCCGCCGTCCCTAGCCGCTCCTCCAAGCTCCGGCGCTCCTCCGCGCGCCGCTCCGTGCACCGAGGCCGCATGACGCGAGCCGATGCGGCCGCCCCGCGCGGTGCCACCGCCCTCAACGCCGCCCCGCGCTGCTCCTCCACGCGGCGTCGTGCTCCTTCGTCGTCGCGTCGAGCTCCTTCCACCGCCACCTCTCCGCCTCTGCGTCGAGCTCCTCTCCACCGCCGCCCCTCCTACACCGACGCGTCGAGCTCCTCCACAGCGAGGGTCGTCCGGTCGAGCTGCCGCAGGGTGGCCCGTGGACGGGGCATGAGCTGCCGCTCCCGACGCCCCGGGCGGTGCTCGTCTGGTGTGGCCGGTCGCGGGCCGGCGTTCCCCGCGGCGTCCCCCGCGTCGGCCGCATTCAGGCGACATTCATGGCGTGTAGCAGTGTAGCAGGTAGATTTTGGTGTGTTGCAAGAGCATATTTCGGTTGTTTCGGACATTCTAGATGAATATTGCAACTGTTTGATGAGAATGTTGCAAAATTAGATCTGGACCGCCCTCAACGCCGCCCCGCGCTGCTCCTCCACGCGGCGTCGTGCTCCTTCGTCGTCGCGTCGAGCTCCTCCACCGCCACCTCTCCGCCTCTGCGTCGAGCTCCTCTCCACCGCCGCCCCTCCTACACCGACGCGTCGAGCTCCTCCACAGCGAGGGGTCGTCCGGTCGAGCTGCCGCAGGGTGGCCCGTGGACGGGGCATGAGCTGCCGCTCCCGACGCCCCGGGCGGTGTCGTCTGGTGTGGCCGGTCGCGGGCCGGCGTTCCCGCGGCGTCCCCCGCGTCGGCCGATTCAGGCGACATTCATGGCGTGTAGCAGTGTAGCAGGTAGATTTTGGTGTGTTGCAAGAGCATATTTCGGTTGTTTCGGACATTCTAGATGAATATTGCAACTGTTTGATGAGAATGTTGCAAAATTAGATCTGGAATGTTCTAGGGTTTCGCTTCATGTTGCAACAACATGTTGGACATGTTTCGGATGTTTCAGAAGAATGTTTCAACTGTTTGATGTGAATGTTGCAAAAATAGACATGTGATGTTGCGATATTGCATATGTTTCGCATGCATGTTGCAAGTGTTTCATCCGGATGTTGCATTTTTATCGAGATGTTTCACGTGTTTGAATGTTTCATGCAACATAAATCGGATGTTGCAGTGGGTTTTATCAATAAATAGATGACAACATTTTTTTCAACGATTTTTTTGTGTTGCAAATGTTAAGTTTTGATGTTGCAGGTAAATATTTTTGATGTTGCATATATGTGGGCCCCACTGTCTGATTTTTTTGTGTCCATCCGGACGTCCGGGCGCTAGCGCGTCCGTATCTCTGACCCGATTGATGGGAGAGCAAGACGCCTGTTTATCCGAGTAACCACTTGCTTCTGGCTCTCCAGGAGTTGGCAAAAAGAAGGATTCTCCGGGCAGCTTTGCTTAGAACCAGTGTAGGAAATTAAAGCAGGTTGGCAGCCTGAAAACATGCATGCTATAAGCAGGTATTTTTCAATCTGGAACAAGAAACATGCACCGTAGAAACAATTGAGGATCTTCAAATAAACCACAATTCGTCCGAATTAAAACACAGGACGTCAACTCGGATAGCTGTATTGTACATCTGCTTTTGTATGTTACAACCACAGACAAATTTACATGGCAACCATATTTACACGTAGAGATCACCCTAAGGCCTAACACGTACAGTAGCTTCACTGAACTCCCAGACTCCCAGATCGCTCTTCTTTCTAGGTTGCCTTCGCCGTGGGCGTCGAAGTCGAAGGAGCAGCAGTTTCTTTCTGCCCTGTTGCCTTCGCCGCAGGCATCGACAGAGCAGTAGTTACTTTCTTGGACGTGTAGGGCGCTCCTTACATCGGACGCACCGGCGTCGGAGCGGGCGCGCACGGGCCACGGCGCTGGCACGAGCAACAGCAGCACTGCTGCTGCCGATGGTGGGGGAAGGGCGGCTGCGCGTGGATGGCTCCGGCGAACTCTTGCAGTCTTGCGCGCTCTGGACACGCCGCACCGGTGCTGGGATGGCGGGCCGCCGGTGCAGCTGCGCCTGCTCGCTCTGGACGCGCCGCATCTTGGGCGCCAGCGGTGGGAGCCCCACCGCCGCTGGCGATCCTCCGCCGGAGCCGGAGGAAGCTAGTGCGGTGGTGACGAAGACCCGGAACCTCGCGGCCAGGCGCGTGGCGCGCAGGCGGTCGTACTCGTCGCGCATGTGCGCGAGCTCCGCGTCGAAGGTGAGCGACACGAGCACGTCCTCGAGCTCCTCGTCCGCAAGGCGGTGCCTGACCGTGCGCACCTCCGCGCCACCTGCTTTCCCGGCCACCCTCGGCCCCTCGCCGCCAGGTCGCGGTAGGTCGCCGAGCGCGGCACGACGAGGACGCGCGTCTCGCCGCCGACGCACCACAGCGCGCCGCCGGGGACGCGCGGGGCGAGGCGGACGCCGTGGCTGCACAGAAGATCCATGCGGGCGTAGAGGCCGCCGGAGCCCGGAGGCCGCAGCGCAGGACGCCTCGACCGCCGCCGCCGCCATGGATTGCAATGTAAATCTCTCATCGATTTTTGTGATGTAGTTTATATTTTAGTAAATTTTAATAAGCAGACGAAAGTGTTGCTAGTTTGTAACTAAGGCCGTAGCCACTTATGATCAAGGCCGAATTATTTTAATCTATTATCTAAAAAGTTTGCGAAGACAGGATTTGAACTCGTGGACTGCGATTTCATTGTGGGCCAAAGGTCCTAGTGGACTTATGGACTGCGATTTTCGGCCCATTAGGATCGTAATTACACGTCACTTCCATTTTTTTCCAGTTCCGACCCACTCGATCGGCAGAATATAAAGTCAGCTCTCGTAAAATTAGACAGTATAAGAGCAACTCCAAAAGAATTTCTAAATTCATCATAATTGCTAGTTTTAGAGATTTTGATTAAATAGATACCTTCCAACAGCTTCTTTATTTGGTTATGTAAACATAGCCACTCTCTATTCCGGATTTCTCGCTCTTCAAATATAGAAAAGAGAATAGCTTTACTTTTCAGAGTATACACAAGAAAGGCTGTTGGAAAACGAAAACATATAGAAAATGACTTTTATACAAAGAACTCTCTAAATGATGATTTAGAAAGTGAGGTTTAGATAGACTCTTGGAGATGCTCTAAGGAAGTCATCAACATATTAATTTTCAAAGTTCCGACCCACACAACGGACCACATATTTTCAGGAGAAGATAAAGTCAAACATGGCGAGTCTGTGAGCAACCATTTGCCGACTCCCGTTGAATTGTGCCCTTGACTGTGACGTGTGAACTGAGCCGACGTTTGAATTCAATGTAGAAAAGCGACTTTCAGCTCACTTTGCCCAAAAGATTTTATTTGTTGTTTTGTTTTTGGTGGAAGGCCGACTTCTCTGCCATTAACTTGTGTGTTTAATTCGCCTCACTTTTGGATGTACACACAGTTGGCAAATACGTACTCGCTATCCATGACAATGAATGGTTGCTGACTTTATTACTTTTTGGTGACCCTGGGAAAGCAAGGCCAGACAGTTTACATCATCTCTCATCTCTGTTCTCACTCTTCAGGTAATAAGGTGTTGCCTTGCATCGAGTCTCTTAAGTCAAATGCATGTGTTGGTTTATATGCTCAACCGGCAGCTTGCCAGCCTGACTAGTCAAAAGCGTCAAGCTCATCGGTTCCGCAACTAACACCAACCTGTAGTGTCCCACGGGGCCTCCAACCCTATCAGCATGTTGATAAAAAAAAACCTATCAGCATCATCCATAGATATATTTCATACTAAGCATTGGTCAAATTCAATGCTATGCAGAGTGCCGTATGGCACACTGCACCATGTATCAAATGAACTACAATATAGCATAATTATCAAGTTCTCCGAAAAAGGATAAGTTTTAAAAATTGAGAATTAAGAAACACAGCTAGAAAAGAGGCGCCACGAAATCCTGCCGTGAAATTTCGAGCGTAGCCAACTAGCCATTGGATTGCACTCTGCATTATAGCTACAAACATGGTTATATCCAGAAAATATTATTTTCTCCCATTGCACGTGTGTATGTCTACAACATTATGACTATAAATATGATTATATATAGAAAATTCAACATAGTTTTTTAATTAGTCATACTCTCTATATTCTAATTATTAACTTTTTATCATTTGATCATTTGTCTTATTTGAAAATTTAATCGATAATTCATACTTATAAGTATTTTTATGATAACATATGTTATAAACAAAATAAATAATATTTATATATTTTCAATAAGATTAATATGCAAATATTATAAGATAAAGACAATGTGCAATACTTTGAAACGGAGGCAGTGCTAAGCTGCTTTTGGAGTACATACAGACATATTCTTCTAATTTCGTTTATTATAATATACTCCGTACTATACCGTTTACATGTATTTCCTACCAGAAACCAGCATCTGCGGCTGCTGTGAAGTGAGTTAGTCAAAGCAGTCTCTATCCTGCCATCCAAGTAGCCGTACACAAATGTCTCCCTTCCACTTGCCCTCCATATTTAAACCCAACTTGGTCAAAACTCACATGCCATGCTGCCGGTGCCGCCGTCTCCTTCCTCACCCCCAATAAATCCCACCTGCTCCTCGACGCGGCGCGCCTCGGCCATGCCCGCAGGAGCCACCCGCACCAGCATCCACAGTAGCCCGGGATGAGGAGGCCTCCACTTGCGGCGCGCGCGCGCCGCTCGCTCCTCCTCCTCACCCTCTGCTGCTGCTGCCTCGCCGCCTGGTCGCCGCCGGCCGCGCGCGCCCTCCCGCTATGCACCGACGGAAGTGAGCGCCGCTTCTCCGATTATACTCTCGCTTCTTCCTGGCTCCTCCTCGAGGCGTCTTCTGATTCGGCCGTTTTCTGCTTGCAGGGGCGCCGGTGCCGCTGAACAGGACGCTGGCCTTCTGCTCCGCCTACGGCGGGGGCAGCGGCGCCGGCGGCGGCAGCTGCTGCGACGCCGCCGCGGACGCCGCGCTGCGGAAGCGGTTCGACGCCATGAACGTCTCCGACGCGGCCTGCGCCGGCGTCGTCAAGTCCGTCCTCTGCGCGGTACACACCGACCAACTGATTTGAATTACCTGCTCCGCGCTAGCGTGGCTGAACATCTGTTTGTGTGCTGACTGTTGACTGGGATTCCGGGTTGCCCGCGACGTGCTCGACAGTTTTCCTGAGGGGAAACGAGAGCTGTGCGATTAATTTAGTGGCATTTGTTTTTTTTTCATTTTTCGAGAAATACTAGGTAGTATTTACCTTTTAAAATAGGGCCACTAGTGTTGATCCGTCATATGAGTACTCTGTCAAATACTCCACTATGGATCTCGATGAGATGGGCAATTAGTTGGATCTTTGTTGAGACACGAGCTCGTTGTCTACCAGTACAGTGCCCATGTTAATACCAAGAACCTTGAGAAGAATATACTAAGAAACATCGCTGTGCATCCCGAAAAGGAGAAAATAAATGGAAGGACTGCATGTTGGGTATATTCAGGTATCTAGCGCTTGGGCAGGTAGAGTAATGTTTATTGAACTTGTTCGCTGCAGTTAAAACATAATTAAGACGAATCATATTTCTGTAGTTGAAGATAAGCTTTTCACCTCTTCTGTTTTGAATCTAAAAGCTTGCCATGCTTAAATGGACAAGTCAAATATTGAGCAGAGTAGGAGACTGTTCTTGTACTGTACCTTGCTAGATACCAGGCCTTCCGGTTTTGTAGATGGACTTTCTGTTAGACAATAGGAAAAAAGGTCGCGGTACAAAGAAAAAAAAGAGACTTCGATAAAGTCATTCTTATCTTTGGGAATCAAGATGTCAACCCTATCTTCATACCTGCATGTCACTATATCAGTACTATTGCACTGTGACTTGTTTTTAAAGATTTACAGATCTTTATGTTTTCCATTAGGCAATATTATGCTGTTCCTTTGCTGCTCTTATATATTACCACTCACAAATGTCTTGGTTTACCTTCAGGAATGCAGTCCATTTTCGGCTGAGTTGCTCAACTCAAGCTCAAAGATTCAGACGGTTCCTCTCCTATGCAACTATACTTCTTCAGCAAGTGCTGCTCAATCAAAAGATTCTACACAGGACTACTGTGGACTAGTTTGGGAGACTTGCAAAAATGTGACGATAGTGAACTCTCCTTTTCAACCTCCCTTGCAAGGAAGTGGAAGATTACCTAGTTCATCCTCAAAGCTCACTGATGTCTGGCAGTCACAAAATGACTTCTGCGGATCATTTGGCGGCTCATCTGGTGACCAGTCTCTGTGCTTCAATGGAAATGCAGTTTTCTTCAACACTACAGAACCATCACCCACACCCAAAGGGATATGCCTTGAGAAAATAGACAATGGATCCTATCTGAACATGGCTCCACATCCTGATGGATCCAACAGAGTTTTCTTGTCTAGTCAAGCTGGAAAGATATGGTTGGCAACCATCCCAGAACAAGGCTCTGGGGACACCCTACAATATGATGAGGCAAACCCATTTCTTGATCTAACTGATGAAGTCCATTATGATTCTCAGTTTGGCCTCATGGGTATAGCATTTCATCCAAACTTCGCTGCCAATGGACGCCTCTTTGTTTCTTATAATTGTGATAGAACTCAATCACCTAAATGTGCTGGTAGGTGTTCATGTAATTCTGATGCTAACTGTGATCCCTCGAAGCTCGGCACTGATAATGGTGCTCAACCATGCCAGTACCAAGTTGTTGTTTCAGAGTATTCTGCAAAAGTCTCTTCATCTAATGTTTCTATGGTATGCTTTGTTTACCTTCACCTGTAAAAATCTTGATATTTTAGACTTTTAGTTATATTTTCTCACTGTTATTTTATTTTCTAGGCAACATCTGCCAATCCGTCTGAGGTTAGAAGGATTTTTACAATGGGACTGCCATATACGGCTCACCATGGAGGGCAAATACTATTTGGACCAACAGATGGATACCTTTACCTTATGATGGGGGATGGCGGAAGCAAAGGCGACCCTTTTAATTTCTCTCAAAATAAGAAATCACTTTTGGGGAAAATAATGAGGCTTGACATTGATAGCACACAAAGTAAGTAGGCAACAATGGTTTTGTTCTGGTTTTTTGCTAAACCATGTGCTTGTAATATTATGTGTAGATCTGCATATCTGTTATTGTTTTTACTGGACTATTGCGGACTATTCAGTTAGTGGGATTGCAGTTGTTTAGCTTATAGGTGTATTGCTCTTCTGAGTGGCACTGTTAAGGATAATGTTCTTAAGCATGCCATTTGATTATGACCGAGAATAATCAAATATATTCCTTAACCAATAACCATACAATTTCTTACTTATGGGCAATCATTTGAAATGTTTGAATTAAGGAAGTTCTCAATAAATACTGTGTCAAAACTGATCTTACTCAGAAACATTAGAATGACACAGACTCCTAAACATTCTGATGACCGGATGTTTTGCACATACATATGGTTGTTTGTGGTTATAGGAATCTAGTTGACAGTTTTATTTTGATGTCTGGCGCCCCTAATTTGACATTTGGATGACAACGTTACTTGCTGATTTCATGTTTCCTTCTTCGCAAGGGAAGCCATTTTTTTAGATGTCAGTGATTATGGCAGATGAACACTGAGATCTTTGTAGCTCTCTACCTGTGGAATGAAGTACAAGATCTAATTTTGATTGAGTTTCGCTAATCCTTTATGATTTTGTTATTTCTCAGGCCAGAGTCAAACCATAAACCAAAGCTTATGGGGTAACTATTCTATTCCAAAGGACAATCCATTTGCTGATGATAGTGACTTACTACCAGAGATTTGGGCCTTGGGTTTCAGCAACCCATGGAGATGCAGTTTTGATTCTGAGAGGCCTTCATATTTCTACTGTGGAGATGTTGGGCAGGTATCATTTCAATTCTAAGTTTATCAAGTCACATGTTTCGGTGCTTGGTGAAGGCACACCCTAGCACACGAGGGGAACACATGTCCTGTGTTGTGGGTCCGTGTGCGGCATGTGCACTTAGCAACACAAATCAATTTGATAAAAAAGCTACATGCTTCAACCTTTCTAAAGCTGATAAAAATTGAAGTGTTGGCACTTCTTCTCTATAAGCCTCTTACAGGCACCATGTTCCGTGAAGTTCTGTACATTAGACCAGTATAAAGTCTCCCTTAAACATTTAGTATATTCAAATGTAGTAGGATAAAGATATTTCCTTATGTTCATTGACTGTGTTATAGTATGAAATATCATTTCATTAATCGTAAGAGGCTTGTGAATAGCTTGAACTCTGTCAGTTGCTTCCTTCTGGCTGGTCTTTTATTTTATTTTGGATTTTTACCTTACAATGAGCAGGATGCATACGAAGAGGTAGATTTGATCACCAAGGGAGGAAATTATGGATGGCGTGCATACGAGGGCCCATACATTTATCATCCACAGCAGTCGCCTGGAGGGAATACGTCACTTGACTCCATAAACGCCATTTTCCCGGTCATGGGCTATGACCATTCTACTGTCAACAAGGCAATTGGATCTGCATCAATTACAGGCGGATATGTTTACAGAGGGTCTATCGATCCATGCTTACATGGAAGGTATGCTGTTACGTACTGCCTAGCAAACAAAACACTACTATTTCATTGTGTTGCAGGGATTGGATCTAAAATGACAGAGGATCTAGCCTAACTTTTCCTTAAGCAACTTGAGTAAATCTTGCTGGCACACTCCATTTCATGGTTTTAGAAACCACACTCGTGGCAAATTCAGCTCGCTATAAAGATCATGCAAAAGTTGCGCAGAAGTGTATCATTTGTAGCCTCCTGTGTGCAGCATCTTTGATTGACAACCCTAACTGCTAATGCTCTGCCAGGTACATCTACACTGATCTGTACGCATCGATGATGTGGGCTGGCACGGAGACCCCAGAGGGCAGCGGGAATTACACCTCGGCTGTGATACCCTTGAGCTGCTCCAAGAACACCCCGATCTCCTGCGAATCCGCCACTGGGAGCACCGACCCGTTGCTCGGTTACATCTTCTCGTTTGGAGAGGACAACAGCAAGGATATCTTCGTTCTGTCGAGCAAGGGCGTCTACCGAGTCGTGAGGCCCAGCCTATGCGGCTACACTTGCCCTGCAGAGAAAGTGGCGACCAACAACGGAACAACGCCGGCCGGGCCTTCCTCGTCTGCTCCAGCGACGACACGGCTGGGGAAGTTGGTGGCAGTTGTTTTGGCGTTGATTGTATGCTCATTCTATTCTTGAGTACGTCTTGGGATGTGCACTGTGCCGCCTCTTTTCCTCGGTGGTACAATTAGGGGTGGTAACGGATCATGGCCCGTTTGTTCCTTCACAATCTAACTTGGCCCTAACAAAATTTAGCTCAAAATCTAGTATTATTTTAGCCCGGCCCTAATCCGGTCCGATCCTTAAAATTTCTAGTACAAAATTGAGGGCCCTTTACCACCCCTAGGTACAATATGCAGGTTCCCTTCACGTTTGCTGTGCAGCCTTTGTGCCCGCGAAGCTAAATCTACGATCATGGCTACCCGTTTGTAATATAGTGGTATTGATTATACGAAGTTTTGTGGGGAGTAGTAATAAAACGTAGCATTAGTTGTCAACAACATCATTTGGCTGAGATCTCAAATCCACAAGTTTGTCAAAATCGCGATCACAACGGATTGGAACTCCAATGATAAGATCTCAAATGGTAGGATCATAACTACTAGAATCGTACGAATCAACTTGATAAACTAAGATCATAAAAAGTCGTAAACTTGCATGATGGAATCGAGATTTTGACAATCACGCACCCAGCGTCAGTCTATGCCTCCGCATTACCTTTTTTTTATACGTACCTCCGCATTACCTTGACTTCGGTTCAGAAAAGACAGGAGGAATCGTCTCTTGTTCTTTTTAAAATCACGGGTGGAATGATGAGAACGATCAGTTGGCCTAGCAAGCTCCCATAGCTTGTCGCTGTCCCCGTCGCCGAACGGAACGGCTTCTGCTCCTGCCCCATCGCGCGCGCCGTCGCTCTCGTCGACCGGGCGGTTGCTCGTCCTCGTGCTGGCGTGCTGCAATGCGCCAACGCCGGATGCTGTCGTGCGGAGGTGTTGGTGGTGGCGTCCGAACGGGAAAACGGGAGAAAAAAATGGCCGGGCCGGCCTTTGTTTAACAATCCAGTACCAGACGGAACAAGATCCAAGAATGAAATTAAAAGTTCGCCCGGCCCAGCCTCTTGTCAACCGATTCCAGCTCGAGGTGCTAGCTGGTCGATCGGGTTGTATAATCGCTCGCTACACGTCGCGACTCGACTAAAGAAATTCGAGCGAGGAAGATGCATCCATCCATGGACGGCACTGCACGACCAGCCTGCTGCTGATCGTGCCAATCGAGTGGTCGTGGATGCGGTGGGTGGCGCGCGGATGCACGCGGCGGCGGCACCCGTGACTGGGCCGGGCTGACCATTTCGCTTGCAGCTAGCGGTCGGCCCTGGTACGGTCCTGCCCCGTACACCTCTGCAGCGCCGCCGTGCCCGTGCGAGACGGCGACCGCCCATCGACCCGGCGGCGCGTCCCCCCTTGCTCGGGGGCTCCGGGCGTGTGCGCCACGTCCTGGGTCGGCAGTCTGCCACGGCGTCGTACGTGCGTACGGCCGCCCACTAAGCCAAGGTCATGGCGGCGCATGATGCGCGCGGCGAGAGCGTGACCACGCCTCGGCGCCTCTCTTCATCGCGCGCACGTCGTCGCCCACAGGTCCGGGAAAGGAAAAGATGGTTTCATTATGACTCGATCTGGCCGGAAAGCTCGATCAGGTCATGTACTCATGTCGCGTCGGTCGTCGTCGTCCTCGCTGTACCGCTCCTACAGGGTTGCAGTACACGCTTCTCTCCGCAGCCGCCGCGCCGACCCGGCGCCACGTGTCCGTCCTCGCCGATTTTAAACTTGCTGGTCCAACGAACTCCTACACAGACAGCGCGGCGCAAGCGCAAGCGCAACCGCTCTCCAAATCTCCGGTGCTTCGTGGCGTCGAGCTCCCCTTCTCTGTCACCCCCACACACACGCACAGACAGACGCCGCCATGACGTCAGGGCTCCGAGCGCACGCCGGCACGGTCCACGACCATAAAGCCACGGCATCGCCTTCCCCAGCTTCCCCCCGCACCCGCCTCCGCCCCTCCAGCACTCCAGCCATGGAGTCCGCCGCGTCCCCCGCGCGCGCCGCCGCCCCGTTCGACCTCCGCTGGCTCCTCTCCGTCGCCGCCGGCGGCCTCTTCGCGCTGCTCCTCCTCCTCGCCGCCGCCCCCTTCCCGCTCCCCTCCTCCTCCTCCCGCCTCCTCCTCTGGATGGCGTGCATACGAGGGCCCATACATTTATCATCCACAGCAGTCGCCTGGAGGGAATACGTCACTTGACTCCATAAACGCCATTTTCCCGGTCATGGGCTATGACCATTCTACTGTCAACAAGGCAATTGGATCTGCATCAATTACAGGCGGATATGTTTACAGAGGGTCTATCGATCCATGCTTACATGGAAGGTATGCTGTTACGTACTGCCTAGCAAACATAATAACGGATTGCTCTTATTTCTTTTCTTTTCTTTCTCCATCCAATTGTGCATGGTGATTAAAAGCTGATCAGCTAAAATTATGATGCTTCTGTTCTAATGCAGATTTGATGCACGTGTTCTCCAAGCTGCCGCGCGACCTCAACTTCATCGATCACACGAGCAACATCAGCTGGAAAGCGTACGTGCTCTGCTCACACCTGATCGCCAAATTCTACACTTTCTGCATGTTTTTGTACTTGGCAATTGAGATTAGTATGTGTATGATTATTGTTGTAAGGTTTGCGAGGGCGATGCCGGTGATCATAGACCCGGCGCTGTACATGAAGACGAAGGGCGACCTCTTCTGGATGCCGGAGAAGCGGAGCTTGCCGACGGCCTTCAAGCTCTTCACTGGTAAGGATACTCTGCTTCATGTTCATCCGTGATTGTTACTTTACTTGACAGAAGAGTCTTCGGAAGTCGTCGAGTTTTCAGTACAGGCACGCAATTGTTTGTTTTGTCACGGTGCCTAGATGCGTCGTTTTCTCTTGTTCTTGATTGAGGCACAGTCTGGATCCAATCCTCGGTAGGTCATCTCGGGTTTGTCATCATTTAAAGAAACTGAATCGTTCAAATCGTGAAGCAGTTAACACTACTTAAGTTGGGTAGATGGGGGTTGCAAACAGTAGTGTGCGCTTTAAATGTTGCGCGCTGGCGAGACGTGAGAGCGTAGAAGAAACTCAACACTAGAGATTGTTCCTTTTGGACAAGAGCTATAGTACATTACTATTACTATCCCTGTTATGAACAGAGTGGAGCATGTGACTTTGGGAACGATCACCATGATTCTCTAACTAATATGTTGTTGCTAAATGGAGGCCACATCTTCCTTTCTCTTTTTTCCCCCCTTTTGTTAGCAACCCTACGCATGCGACATTTCTAACGTGTCGCCTCTCCTTCCTCTCGTCAACCAGCATTTAGTTTGATGTGCAAAATTGAGCTGAATCCGGGGAATTTCTGGCTGTGTATGACCTGTTGCCTTATTTTGGCCTTTGCCAACACGAATTGCCAAGGAAGACGTGGCGGGCTTCAGTTCAACTGCAATACTATTGTTGAAGAAGTTCCACCATTACAATATTGTTTTCGTTCCTAGCACGACTTCCTTACCTATAAAGAATGATGATTGTGCTATACACTATATGGTTGAGATGATATCCTAATAGCATAATATCAGAAACAATTTTTTTAAAAAAAACCAGCAGATAATAGCATGACACCCACTACTTATGCACAACCAACATGACGAGAAGATCGAAAAACAATACGATAGAAAAAAAAATCGAGTTGTATACATACACGCTACGGAGTAATAAACAACACATCCTGATCCTGTGTTGTTGCAGGGTCGGCGTGGATGGTGCTGTCGCGGCCGTTCGTGGAGTACCTGATCTGGGGGTGGGACAACCTGCCCCGCACGGTGCTCATGTACTACGCCAACTTCATCTCCTCCCCGGAGGGCTACTTCCACACGGTGGCCTGCAACGCCGACGGGTTCCGCAACACCACCGTCAACACCGACCTCCACTACATCGCCTGGGACAACCCGCCGATGCAGCACCCGCACTACCTGACGCTCGCCGACTGGGACCCCATGCTGGCCAGCGCCGCCCCCTTCGCCCGCAAGTTCCCCCGCGACGACCCCGTCCTCGACCGCATCGACGCCGAGATCCTCGCGCGCGCGCCCGGCATGGTCGCGCCCGGCGGCTGGTGCGCCGCCGCGGCCGCCGCCGCCGCCGGAGGCGGAGGCGGAGGGGAGAACGCCAACGGGAGCAGCAGCGTCGTCCCGTGCGCGGCGGTCGGGGACGCGGGGATCCTGAGGCCGGGGCCCGGGGCCGAGCGGCTGCAGAGGCTCGTCACGTCGCTGCTGTCGGAGGAGAACTTCCGGCCCAGGCAGTGCGTCGTGGAACAGGAGAACTGAGCAGGTGGGTCAGCAGGAGCTGTGTTCAGCGTTGAGGAACTGCTAGTTCTGGTGTAAGTATGGTGCGTACTGGGGGGCTGCGTGTGTCACGGCAACGCGCGGCGTGTAGATTGATACCTGAAGATGCATGGTACATGATGCTAGGTGCCGGCGACTCTGGGAAACATGCATGTAAAGACTATGCAAAGGGGGTGAAAGTGTGAAACATGTGCCCCTATGTACTGATGATGTATCTATCATTCATCAACTGAAGGAAGAAAAGACGGGCTCTTGCTCTTTGATCATTCGTTTGATGTGACTTGTCGCTTGCAAACGCAGCCAGCCAGAGGTGTGTACTGTGTAGTGTGGACATCAACTCCTTGATACGCGGGCACTCGCTTGATACTGAGCGCTCGAGCCATCCTCCATTCTTCCATGGGCCGGGCCCATGTCAAGTCGCTTGCCCGGGTCGGCGTTTACGTTCGCGTGTTTCCACCATTTGGACCGCCCGTCCAGCATCGAAGTCCGCACTTTGGACCGGCCCATCACGTACCGGGCTGTTGTGTATGTGGCGGCGGCACCCCGGCGCACCTGCTGCTGCATGCACATAGGATAGGAGGATGGCCCGGCCCGGTTTGACACAATACCAGGCCTATCTGTCTGTGTGGCCCTCGTCGGTGAATGGGCTGACTGCACCCAGTACAGTTTGGTGCATGGACGGACAGAAATGAATTGCGGATTACTCTCTCCGTTCACTCTACTCATCTTCTAATAAATTAATTTTCTCTAAATTTAATCGATCTATATAAAAATAAGTTAAATATATAATACCGATTGCACTATTAAAATATATTTTATAATGGTTTTGATAAAACAAAATTAATGTTGTATAAATGTTGGTATATTTTCTATAAATTCAGTAAAAAATGGAAAATCTTGATTTAGTACAAAACCTATCTGACTATAATTTAGAACAGAGAATACTTTGTCCTAGACAGTAAATATAATTAGTTAAAAATGTAAGCACGCAGATTAAGTCCCTGAGAACAATTAGCTCAAAGATACGAGTACTCGTGCTAATCAGTTGCTGACTCAAACTTGGGTGGAGTCGTCATCCAACTCGTTTCAGGAAGAAAAAAAACAGGTCGTCGTACAATGCTGTGATGCATATGGGATGTGTTTCCAGTCTTCCACAATATTTTTCTTGAGAGGGAAAAGTCTGCTCCAGGAAAGGGAAACTAAACAGCTCCAAAATTTCCCAGGAAACCATATGCAGGCTCTGTGGTCCGTACAACAACAGGAGGTGCCCGCTGTAGATTATCTCACGAAAACGATTGCACACAGGAGTACAGGACCAAAATCCCAAACCTACAATGGTTGCAGGCCTGCATCAGCATCTTATAGCCTCGTCCTCCGTGGATTTCGGTCTCTAGCCGCAGGCACGACAGCTAAATGCGCAACTCCCACGCAGCTGAAACTGATATTGACCTTTTTCAAAAAAAAAAACTGATCTTTTTTTTAGAAAGAAAAAAAAACTGATCTTGTAGTACCCGTTTCCATGTAGCAATTCAGGTGGCAGATTTGTTTGTGATTCTGCCTAGCAGGGGCGCCCTTGATCAGTTCAGTGATTCACAGTCTCGATCAGTCGTCGTCCCCAGCGTCATGTCCAAGACTCCAAGCCTCGGCATACAAGTCCGAGATCAGCACGAAATCCTCAAAATGCGCGACTTAATCGATAGCAGCAGCGGATTTTGGCAGCAAAAGATAAAGCAACTAAAGGCATGAGAGATGCTGCTGGCTGCTGCCTGTGTGTGCAAAAGAGGCCAAAGCTAGCCAACGCCAATGCCGATGCGCCCAATGCAACAAAAGAGGCCGATGCCGACGCCGACGCCGGAGCCAGTGGCCACACCGTGCCCAGGAATCAAGATGGCGCTTTAGGATCCACAAGAACCTGCCCAATGATCAGCTACCCGCCAATCAGTTGGTCTGAAGCTTGAATCGATTGGTGACGGCTGACAAGAACATGCATGCATGAGGATGGGACTTGCCTGCTAACTTCTTTCAGCCCTTTCGAAGCATGCATTCGTACACCCCCAATCGTTTAAAGTGGATGGTCGATCATCGGGAACAAGGAAAGCTAAACACTGCGAAAATATGTGCCAAGAATTCACAGTCTTTTGTTCATCAATATTCGAGCGTTGTGTGAGCTTTACGTAGTAGTACTCTCTATGTCTGTGACGTGAGTGCTTGGAGTTGGACTAGTGCTCCTTTTAACACCATTAACCCCCCAAAAAAGAAAAAAGAGAGAAGAACATCAAAAACCTCATCGGGAGAGAGATCAGAGGATCCAGAGATCACTTTGGCCAAAGTGAAGAAGATCACCGTACCATATCCTCCTGTGTTTTATGGCCTTGTGATCTCGGTCTCTCCTTTTTCTCACCCTCTAATACACGCATGCGTACATATAAGTGTCTTCACTTGGGTCGTCGGCGTCGTCGACCATCATGAGCACCACCACCATGGCTAGCATGCATCGCATGCGTGTGTGCGATTAGCTACTATACGGAGCGAGCCTCCATGGATGGAACCTTCCATTCCACATCATGTGTGCTCGCCGTTTTTAAAGAGTTTGTACGTCGTCATCACCCTACACTCTCCTCGCCGGTGCATCTCCCCATCTGGCTCTCCTGAAAAAGCAAGCAAATCATGATGGTTAGGGTGTATGCACAGAGAGAGGGGGGGAAACACAGGACATGGTGAATCCTGATTCCTGAATCAAGGTCAGTGTTCAATGGGAGTATGGGACCCATGCTCATGCATGCCTGATTCCAAAGATTTATATATATGCATATATATACTGCGTGATCTGTACTAGTACTTGCAGTGCATTGCATTGTTGTGTGCAATCATTTGTTGTTTCTGTCATACTGTCACTTGCTTGTAAGCTTGTTTCTGCTAGCTGTTCTATCTGTTTGCCTGGTCTCGACGAGCGCAAGTATCGAGACATATCTCTCCATGCTTAAGCTCTTCTTTTCAGAGGCTACCATCTTTGTGTGTGTGACGGCGTTTCTATGGTCCCCTACCTGGCACACTAACTAAACGGCATTTTCTGACGAGCTGCCAGGTCATTTCGCTAGTACTAGAGATTAAACCTTTTGAATCTATTTGCAAGATGAAGGCCTTAGATATGGTAACTACTAGCTATGAGAAATTAGAACCAAAGATGAGGTAATATACACTGCCAAAACTCTGTGGTTCTAACTTGTAACTCATGCATTTTTCACTACATGCTTGTTCAGAGATTTGCATTACAGAGTGAAACTAGAAACACAAGTGCAACAATGTGTTCTGTACTGTACAATACAAAGAACTATAGGATGAGATTAGTACCTGTTATGAATAGGATCAGGCCCGTTGGGCACCTTCCTCCTGCTGTCCTTGTACGGGTCATCCAAGGGAGCCTGCTGGTGGTGATCTGAAGACATCGTTGCGGCGGCGGCCGTAGCAACTGGTGGCGTAGGCACAACTTCAGCGGCGGTGGTCGTCGGTGTTGTGACAGCAGGGGCAGGAGCAGCGGCACCAACAGTCCCCGCCGTCCTGATGCCGTTCGCCATCGCCGCCGACAAGAGCACGACGCAGACGAGCACGGCCAGCTTGCCCATTGCCTCTTCTGCTGCTGTTCAGGTACGGTGATCACCGATCACACTACCTTCTACCAGCTAGACTAGTCCCTTGCAACTTGCAAGTTTTCTCTCCTGCAAGTGTTATGATCACCTGCAAGTGCTATCTCTCCATATCACTCTCCGGCCCGATGCTGCTGAGATGAACGGCGACAGTGTTCAAAGGATCTGAGATGAATATACGGAAGTTAAAGGATCAAGGTTCTTGGGAGTTGGGAGCAAGCGGGCAGAGGCCAGAGGAGAGTGACAAGTGGTGAATGAAGGAAGGAAGCGTGTGTGAAGAATGACGATATGATCCTAGCAATGTGCTGCAGCACATGATCTTTATATATATATGTGCATCCTGCTGCTCTGCCTCTGAGCCGAGCCCGGCCTCTTGTGCAGTTGAGCTCGCTTTGGAGTTCGATCCAATGATGTTGATTGATGCTGCGTAGATGCAGATGTGTGGCGAGGGCACATTGCTGTCGAGCGGCGTTGGTTTCCCTTTGGTTTTGGTTCCCCGGCCTCCCTCCCTTTGTTGGTTGGCTCAAAAAAAGTACAAATCAGGAACACACCAGGTCTAGTCGTGATCAGCCTACGAAACCACTGATCGCCGCCCGAGGACGACAGGGTAGTTCCAAAAGAGCAGTGCGGCCTCGGCAGCAAGAGCAAGCGATCTATCGCATCGTTCATGATCATGCCTGCAGGGGGCCCTACGCTGCCTGAGCAAACTGATTAGCATGCCGAGTTTGGGGTAGAACACCAGGCAGGTATGATGATGGCTGCATGCGTACGGTCGCTGCGGCGATGGCATCAATGATTTCGCTGCATATGACGGCTCTGTCTGTTGATGCGAACAACAAGGCAAGGTAGCCTGACCTTGGATGGCTGGCATCGATGCTGACTGAGAAAGCAGCAGTTGGCCACTGGACAGTGGGAAGAACAACAACACAGTCGGTGATGACATGACCAACACCGTACATTCGTCTAGTACGTTGGTGTCGGCGATCACACAGTTTGGATGGTTGTGAACTGTATCCTCGAATTGGAAACACCAATCTACTCTAGTTTGTTTTTCTGAAGCCTCTTGATATATATACTCAACTGCAGTATTATATTGATCACCGAGCTATATATATATTGCTCATCTACTTGTGGTAGCTACCTTCAAAAAGATAAAATAGTTACGGCAGGTAGCAATCGATGATCCTTTGCTGTGGAAACAAACAATGCCTAGTTCTCCCTAGTAGATGACCAAATCCACCCCACGAGCACCGACAATTGTACACCCTCAAACAAATTCTTAAGAAAAACGTGCTTATAAGTTATATATGCTGACGTGGATAACAACAATTTTACTTGGTGGCTTCTATTAAACTCGCTAGTTGAAATGTTTCGGTTAAGTATAGTTGTTTCTCCACGCCAGCACGTAGAGAACTCGACCCTTAGTTCCATGGTTTGGTGGATGGCCTCGACAAAATCTGATGACCACTGCAAAGTTTCCAAGCCACCAGCAGCAGTTGTCAGGACGCAGCAGATCGAGCTCGAGCATCCTCACACATCACAGCCCCACAACTTAGCGCACACAACACCATACTGTAAGCTGAAGTGCACAAATAGATGGATGCCCGGCGGCGATGATCCGATCGGGACCTTTCCCTTTTTCCCCTTTGCCCTTTGCAATGGATGGATATCCTTCATAATAGCCAAGTCACGAAAGAGACCATGTGTGACTGTGTGAGGGTGAGGGACCTCACCTCACATCGCAAGGGAACAAACAAAGCCGGATTCGCCCGGCCCTACGGCGCTGCTCTCCCCTCCGAACTCCGATCCGTTCCCAACCCGGGCGCGCCCACCCACCGATCGCTATCCTCCAGTCCCCGCCGGCCGCCGCGCCTCCCGACCAAGACCAACCTGTACAGCGACCTCGCGCTGGTAAAAGACACCCCGAAACCCCAGGTTTCCTCAGGGACGCATCGCTATCTATATCTATCCCCCCGGCCCGGCCCGGCCCGGCGCGGCGGAATCCTAGCGTGTTGGTGTTGGTGGCGAAGGCGAACGGTGACGGCTGCCGAGGCGAGAGGCCGGACCCCGGCCGGCGGTCGGACAGGGATGTCCCGGAGGCCCGGATGAGCTGGTCTGGCCTTTTGTTTTTCCGGCTTTTGAGATGATGACCTGCTGCTGACACCTGCCAGTGCCAGCGCCAGAGGATCCATCCCCCGCTCCGAGAGCTGCTGCGTGCAGGGACATGACGGAGGAATGTTTTTTTGTTTCGCCCGGCCCGGCCGCCCGGGGATCTTTTGACCGGCCCCGCCGGACCCCTTGGACCGTGGAGAACGGACCAGCTTCGCTTGGCCGCTTGCCATTGCCACGCAACGCCCACCCAACGGGGCGCGGCGACGTGCCGCAATGAGTGGAGCCACGCGCCGGAGTGGAGGGGCGGCTGCCGACGAACGCATGGAGGTTGGAGGGGAGGGGCCGGCCCGGCCAGCCGGCGTGGCGGGTGTCATCTCCGTTTGTGCTTTGCTCGTTAGGTCTTTTTGGTGACCGTGGCACGGACCTCCGCCGTGCCGTGCCGAGCTGCAGGGTGACTTGTTCGGTTCAGCCAGCGCCTATCGTGGCGGTGACGTCTGAAAAATGAAAATACCATATTTCACGACCAGGCGTTTCATCATTGTCATTTTTTTTCTTCTCTTTCTGCATGTAACGATATATGTTTATTTTCTGCTGTGTGCGCGCTGTCCACTTGTAGTATGTTAACTGGCAAATGCATTGTTACATGTAGAAATAAACAAGTTCCATTGTGGAGAAGGGGCAAAGGATATGTACTAAAAGTAAACTTCTAATACGGGGTATGTTATCGTGGGTGGTAACATCACCTGATACAATTAGTTCATTTTTAGTACCAATTTTTATTACCATTTTCCTTTAAGAGTATAGTTTCTTTTACCGAATCACATATATTGTATAGGTGCGTATTAGTATCGGATTGGAGATACCGATTTCAAAACTTGTTGTAAAAGAGATTTAGATTCAGCATTGATGTGAATGTTTATAGTAATGCATGATGGTGGAAAATATGCAAATATGAAAAACATGTCAAAAGTCGGCAAACGATAGAAAAAACAAAAGAAAGTGGGAATAGTTTTGTAAAAAGAATAGGAAAAATATGTAAAGCAAATGTTAGTAATACTTTTTTTATACTAATGTTAGTATTACTTTGGATTTAGAACATAAATTAACAGCTGCAAACTGTGCAAATCTGAAAAGAAAAACAAGCAAGATCAACAAACGATAATAAATAAATAAATAAATAAGAAAGCAGCGGTGAAATGGGAGCAGTTTCATAAATAAAGAAAAAAAAGGAAAAACATGTCAGAAGTGGGATTTGAACCCACGCCCTCGTTAGAGGACCAGAACTTGAGTCTGGCGCGTTAGACCACTCCGCCATCCTGACTTGATTGATTAATACTCAGAATATATTTAACTTTTCTTATGTTATAGGCAGTCGCGTACATGTTCGTGGTGTTACTTTTTTTTTTCTCTCTCTCTTAATAAATCTATACCCTGCTGCCATTTTTTTTAAAAAAACGGCATTCTAGAAATGTCTAAAGCAGACATGTGAACGACAGGACCGAATTCTACTTCAATTCCATCCAGGTCGAACGGTGCGTAGTAGTTCAGTTCAGTATCTACTTTTTTTTTCATGGATCCATGAAGTCAGAACAAAAGGTTGGTTGGTCAAGTCCATATTGATCATGCTAGGCAAGAATCAAGGAAAAAGGAAACCTGAAGTGCATATTTCAAAAAAAAAAAAGGAAACCTGAAGTGCCTGGGAGGCTGGGAGGGTATCTACAAGTCTGGGTGTTACGGACAAAACGAATGTGAAGTATCAGAGCCGCGGGAAGGACTCAGATTTGGACCATGTTTCTGAAATAATAATAATAAACCTTTGCCCAACTGCTAGTGCTAACTTTCTACACGAGGTACATAACTCATCCTTGTGGTCGAAAGACAGAACTTGGCTGCAGGAGACCTCCTGCAAAAGTTCAACTGCTTACCAGCCTCTTTTCTAGATCGTGCTTTCCTGCGACGTGTCTGTTTTAGAAATTAAGAATTCATATATAGCCTTTCTCCACAATTATAGCATTCTCTGTATTGTATTTCCTCATTGTTGTAGTGTACGTGTACTCTATTCACGCAGGATAGGTGGGTGCACCCCCGAAAGTTACAGCCAAAGGAGGGGAGGCGTGGGCTTCATACACTGTTCATGCTTATAATTTGTGGCATCTGGAAAGAGCGCAACACACATCGTGCAACTGACGCTAATGATCTACTGAAGCGTATCAAGGGATCGAGCAATGGATTCAATCTGGGGTGCATCGCTTAGGTTATCTGAGGCGCGAGTGGTCCCATAGTGTGATTGGCCGGCTATGTCCCATTCTACTCTCTTCCCGCACCCTTGTGCTGAGTGCGTTAGTGTCGAGCTTAGCTCCGCATCGCATGTAACCAATACTAATTTTATCTATCCTTTCTTCCATCCTATTTGTGTATTCCCTGGGTCATTGGCCCATGATAATTCCATTCTAAATACCAGGGATTTCTTCTGTCTTTGTTTCATGACGAGGTTTAGCCATTTTCTTATTTGTAGGTTGAAAAACTATTTAGAGAGAACTCGAATCCCTCTAATTTAGAGAAAGCAAAGTCGATGCTCAAAGTGAGATTCCCCTTAAAACTCAGCATTGCAGTGCTCGATTTGCATCCATATGTTGTTGTTCTAAATATTCTTTTTGTGGCATTTTGTACTTTCCCTGAAGTATCATATTTGATGCACTTGTTAAGCTTTCTGAAGTCTACCTCCATTCCAAATTACTATTCATTGTTGATTTTTTCTCGTAACTTTTGACCATTCGTAATTTTGAAAACGAACAGTAATTTAGAATTACTATTTAGAAAGCTTAACAAGTGCATCCATATGTTGTTGTTCATGGAAATTTGGAACAAATAGTAATTTTTATTTGATGGTAAGTCACTTTGTCAAATACTTTTAATTTGAAGTTGATCTATTTGGTACTTCACTCATGAACTAACAAGTTGTAACTTAAAACAAATAAAATAGCCCAAATTCTGCAGAAATGGAAGATATTCTGAAAATATGGACGCCGGTTTTTTTTAAGCACTGGACGCCTTTTTTTTTGAGAAACCGGGATTATATTTCACTTGTTCTGATAGTTTACATCACACATCTTACAAGAACACCCTTGACAAGTAAACAACAAAAGAAAAATTACAACCACATCCTTGTAAGAAACTCCCGGTCATCTCCGTCACCGGCAGCCGGAGGAGGCACCCTGAAGCCGACCACCCTCCCGACGAAGATGCTTCAAAGTTTAGCAGTGGCACCACGAGTAGCACGCCGGAGCAATCGACATACCGTGTAGTCGTTGAACGCACGGGCCAAGCAAGATGGCCAACGGCCATCACATCGCCGGTGTAGAAGGTGTCTGACGCCATTGACAGCACCAACCCCAGAACGCCGGAGACGAGGACAAACCGGTGTGATGGTTTGTTGTGTTGGTTTTTCTCCACTACGACCCATTTCCCAGCCCGAGACTACATTCGGCCCATATCAATCAGCTTCCAGCGAGGGTTTTCCTTGCTGGCCGCCGCCGTCCCAGCCGCACGGCAGCACCTCACACCCTCTTCCTTCCCGTCGCCGTCGCCGCCGCCGCCGCCGCCCCCACTTCCAAGGCAAGGCCCGCTCCGCGAAGAGGATATGGCGCTCTACCGCCGTCTCCTGCTCCTCCGCCGCCTGTCCCACCTCCACCCCTCGCCCTTCCCCGGCCCCGAGATCGGCTCCTCGCCACCACCCACCCTTGCGGGGCTCCTCACCCCCATGGGGCGCCGCCACTTCGCCTTCTCCTCCGCCGAGGAGGCTGCCGCCGAGCGCCGCCGCCGCAGGTTGTCGATCATGGTCTCCCACAAATCGTTGGCCTCCTTGTGCTTGCATGCTTGAAGAGAACTCGAGCAGGACATTGCATGTCGCTGGCGTCATCTTGAAGCCCCGTTGGAGCAGGGACTGGTAGTTCTCCATGGCCTCCTTGTCCTTGCCCTGCTTCCAGTAGCCCTCCATGAAGGTGGTGTGGACGACGCCGTCGTAGACCACACACCTCTCAGTGAGCTCGTTGAAGAGCTCGAAGGCCTTGTCCCAATTGTCGAGGTCGATGTAGCCGGCGATGAGGTTGTTGTAACGAGTGAATCAGCACCAGCGCCGCGGCCGAGCATCTCGCGGAGGAGGTCGAGGGCGTCGCAGATGCGGCCAGCAGCGACGAGGCCTTTGGTGAGGTGGCGGAAGGTGACGGCGGAGGGGGAGAAGGGCGCGGACGCGAGCATGTCGCGGTACACCTGCAACCGCGTCGTCGACGCGGGCGGCCTCGACGTGGGCGAGGATGAGCGTGTTGTAGGAGACGATGTTGGGGATGATGTTGTTGCGGCGGAAGAAGAATTCGAAGAGGGCGACGGCGTCGTCGTGGCGCCCGGCGCGGACCATGGCCGCGGCGACGGCGTTGCAGGTGAAGACGGTGGGCGGACGCGGGAGGTGACGGCGGCGCGGGCGGCGACGGAGGCGCCGTCGAGATCCCCGAGCGGATGAGGGACTGGACGCGGTTGTGGAGGCTGAGGCGCGGGCCGACGAGCGCGGAGGTGGTGTCGGGGAGGCGGGGCGCGTTGGGGTCCCGCGGGGGGCGGCCCGCGGCGGAGGGCGTTCATCGGCGGCTCGATGCGGAGGCGGCGCT
>OAMR01001209.1:16951-67789 GCA_900205405.1 Echinochloa crus-galli
GCTTGTTCGTGGACATCGTGCTGGATAGATGTCACCATCCCGCTATTCTCTTGATGGTACTGAGAATGGCGGGCTAGTGTGTCCTGGATCTCTCGGGTACGGTCGTCGATGAGCTCGACTCGGTCGGAGATGTAGGACAACTCCCGGCCGTAGTCGAAGCGTGCGGACTGTGAGTATTCGGGGTAGTATGGCTGGGAGGCACTGTCGTATCCCCCTCCATACCGACTCCCGGACCACTCAGAGTTCGTGTCCTGGCCGTAGTCCCAGCGTCCTGAGGTGAAGTAGTTCGGCTCCTGGTGTTGCCCGGAGCCTCCTGCTCCGGACGTCCCAGCGCTGTTGTACATGTCGTAGGTGGCCTCAAAAGCGGAAGTGTGTCGATGCGGCATTTGTGGTGCATCTTCCGGCTCCTGTGAGGTGGTGAGCCCAGCATCACGCCTGGCTCGTCCCCTCGTGACGGGTCCGTCATCTGCAACGCTGTGCCGAGCGGGCTCTCTCCAAGGTGGAGAGTCGTCTGACTCGGTCCTCAACTGAAGAGTTAGTTTCGGCGTGGTATACAACCTTAGTGCTGCACAAGGCAAAGGCACTTCAGTTGTATAGCCACGGTAAATCATAGCCAGCGTCGCATCGGGCGTGCGCCTGCACAAAGTGCGAGGGCCTGGCTGCCCTCCGTTCCACCGCCTCTGACTCTGGCTGGCTTGGATTGACTCCACCTGGCCGGGGTGTGTTTGTTCCCACGGATTGGTGACATCATCTGCCACATTGCTTGTCCCGTCATTGCTTTGTCATCGTGTGTTGCACATGTGAACTCCCAGTTGTACCTTGCTGCATGCATGGCTAAGAGGGAATGACTGGCCGAACGTGTCGTTCGGCTGATTTGGTCATTTTCAACCCCCAAAGCACGTGTTTCTCATTTTTGTACCTGCACAAGTGACACTCACCAAAACTCGTGGAACTTTATTAGAAATAAAACCTAAGTACATGGAATGTTGCATATAACCTCATTTATTCCCGAGTATTGGTGGTCGAATTCGGGTTGTAACGACCACCAACACTGGCCAAGAGGACGACGGAAGACGACGACGAACAACATCCACAGACAGAACACACGCCCACTCACCACGGTATTGGCACTCCGCCTCAATCATTCATTCGCCTAGGGACTTGGAGGCTTCTCCTCCTCTCCTGCTAAGCTTGTAGCCCCCCACTACGGGCACCCCAGTGCAAGATAGTATAGTGCCAAGAGCATTCCTTGCTGGATGTTGCGCCTTAAGGCCGGAACCAGGATAAATCCCTTGCGTCATTGTGCTAGCTCTTGCATCAACCGGTGAGGGACGGGACACAGCGCATTCTGTTAGGCGCTGAGGTTGGTCGGCCAATCTCAGCACCAACAGTGGCGCGCCAGGTAGGGGAAGCATGGGAAGCGCTGACCCCAGCCCGACGCGGCCCTGCCACGACGTATGCCGGGTCACTTCCACCAACTCTCTGCCATTCCCCCGACGGGGTGAGCACGCCGTGCACTGTGAGCTGGGCTTTGGTCATCGCCCGTACACCGGATCGAGGGCCTCCCATGCTCGCCCGGTCAGGGGAGGACGGGAGTTGGCGGCACAGTGACGGAATGATGACCTCTGCTGGTCACAGTGCACGGCGTGCTCGCCCCGTCGGGGGAATGGCAGAGAGTTGGTGGAAGTGACCCGGCATACGTCGTGGCAGGGCCGCGTCGGGCTCCTTTTGCAAGACTTTCAGTTATCAATATAGTTATCTTTATCACTTTGCCTTTGTCATTTATATCTTGCTTCTACTTTATCCTAGTTGCAGCTATATCTTGTTTAGACTATAGTCAGTTATAGTTCTAGTGCTTGTAGTCTTGTTTAAGTCTTTGTCTTGGCTGGTTCTTCGATCTTGCTTGATACTGGAGGTGAATTGTCACCAAGAGTATTGACAAGGTTGCTTGCTCTTGCTAGCAGAGTAAGTAGTCGTTGCCTAGTGTAGGAGTGGTTCCTAGACTAGTCGGTGGCCTTAGTTTATTCCCGTCGCAACGGAGGTGGTAGCCGGGAGGTGGTGACAGCCCTTTCGGTCTTCGTAGCCCATCACTTTAGTTCCGGTCCGTAGGATTCCCCAGTTGGGTAATAGTGGCACCCCTTTGTTGGCGGTCGTTACAGCCCAATTTCGACCACCAATACTCGGGAATAAATGAGAGTCTATGCAACATTCCATGTACTTAGGTTTTATTTCTAATAAAGTTCCACGAGTTTTGGTGAATATCCAATATGCAAGTACATTATTGACAAATGTGTGCAAAAAGTGTTAAAATTGGCCAATTCGGCCGAACTGCTTGGTTTGGCCGGGTTACCCTCTTTAGTCATACTCATGACATGAAGCAAAGCACAACCAAGATTTATCAGCTTCCCTGCGGAAATATAAATTACGATACCTCGGAGTACTCCCAGGTGAAGTGCTACAGCGGTGATTCTGTGCGCTTGCAGAATATTTCTATATTTTACTAAGCCATAAAGAAAACCACTGAACACTTCTTGCATCCAGTACCGGGATTCCCCAATTCTGATATTTGATCGTAAGAAGTGCCAACACAAACCAGATCCACGACTGGGACGACCTGGTCGAGATGTTCGTAGGTAACTTCCAGGGCACGTATGTGCGGCTCGGAAACTCCTGGGACCAGCGCGGGTGCCGGCAGGCAGCAGGCGAACCGCTGAGTGACTTCATCCGCCGCTTCTCCAAGCACTGCACCGAGCTCCCGAGCGTGGGTGACTCCGAAATCATCCACGCCTTCCTCGAAGGCACGACTTGTCGAGAGCTGGTGCGCGAGCTGGGGCGAAACCACCCCACCAGTGTCAACGCGCTATTCGACATCGCCACCAACTTCGCCTCTGGAGAGGAAGCTGTGGAGGCGATTTTCGACGGCAAGACCAAGGGGACCTGGTGCTAAGGTTGCGCCAAGACAATCGGGAACGCCACAAGCTGACTCCACCATGGGAAGGGCTATTCATCATCGCCAAGGTCCTCAAGCCCTGCACCCACAAGCTGGCAAACGAGAAGGGCGAGGTCTTCCCCAATGCCTGGAACATCCAACAGCTACGTCGCTTCTACCCTTAAATTCTCAACATTTATCGTAAATACTTCATGTTCTTAGTCAACAACGATGAAAAGTTTGCGAAAAACATGGAAACATTGTTACTAACATCATGAACGAGGAGGGCTTGGTCCTATCCTCGACCTGGTCTCGATAGAGCCAAGTCCCCCTCGGGGGCTACAGGGGGTTTACCCCCTGATTGTCCCGTTCTTTTTCAAAAATTGTGCTGAATCTTGGAGCGCTTGGAAAGAAAAATGCGGGGCGCGAGCTAACTAAAGCCAGAGCCGGCTGAGCCGCGAGACCGCCTACGCCCTCGAAGGGATACGGCATCTCCCTCTCCACTCCACGCTTTAGTTGTTCGTAGATTCGAAATACCCGGCTAAAATATCTCTGAGCCGAAAAGAGCACAATGGAACAAATGCAAACGGCTTTTTCGAAAATGTGTCGCCGAGCCTTTTTCGACCGCCCAGAAAGATTAAAGCGAGGCGCGAGCCTACTACGGCTGAGAGTCGGCTGGGTCGCGGGATCGCCTAACGCCCTCGAAGGCTACGGCATCCCCCTCGCCACTCAACGTCAAAGTTGCCCGTGTTCCTTTGCCGAAATCAATCTCAAGCCAAGAAAAGAGGCGCGGCACGCCGAAACCAAAACGCGTCGATTAGATTAAATAGATACGTTTTTATCTACCGCACAACAAATCATGAAAATGTCGGGACCAAGTGCCCAAAATCTCTGCAGGAACTCACAAAGACGGCTTTCGCGTCCCCCAAGCCACAACGATCAGGCTCCCTAGCGCGCCCCGAAAATCGCAAAGGACCCAACCTCCCTTTGACCGGGACCCAGAACACATTATCGATCCCTTTTTCATTCGAAGATCAAGGAAGATAAAAGCGAGGTGCGAGTCTACTACGGTGGAAAGGTGGCCGGGCCGCGGGACCGCCTACGCCCTCGAAAGGCTATGGCATACCCCCCACCCCCCAACACTCAAGTTACTGGTGAAAAAGCGAACTCCTCCACGAAAGTCGCTCCAAGATCGCAGGAAAAGGCGTGGTATCGCATACAGGTTGTGCTAACCCACGGAAAGGCCGTTCGGAGATACAAAGGGCCGATTCCGGTCGACGGGCCGATGTACCGCCACGTTAACCACGACTTACGTGAAATGCGGACGACCGTCCCCGGTCAAGGGAGCCGACAAACGACAACAGCTTCCAAGGTAAGCCAAATCGCCTCAAGGCGTTCCGCGAAGGCCAGGGTTCGAAGTCCGACCCTCGAACGGTTCCTAACGGATGCCCCGGCCAAGCCAAATACGAGTTAGGGAAGGGCGGCTGCCCCGACCCTCGAGCGGAGGGGCACGCGCGCCCCCTCAGTGGCCTTACTGATCAGGAGTACGAAGCCTGGCCCACGAAAGGGTTCGACAGGCGCTCCAGATCAACAGAGTCAGGGACAATTCGGGCATGCTCAACGGACTTTATCCCGGACGCGGTGTCTGGGGACGCCCCTGTTGTGTTCGAGGCCAGACAAAGGCAGTTAGTAGAGGGATCCCACCGAGGGAGAGCTTTCGAGCCCTTGGTCCCGGTCGAACGGGACCAAGCCCTGCCTAACAAACCTTTGCAAGTGCTCGCTAATGGACGTGTCTCCGGACCACGAGCCGACCCCCAACGAACGAGGCACGGACGCCCACTCGAACCACCCGTTAAAAGCTCAAACGAGACAGCCACGTCCGCGAACCCGATCGAGGGTGGCGCAGGGCATCTCACCCCTCATCCCTTCGAAAGGGACGCGAGGGCCGCGTAAAGATGGGAGGCCTGACCCGATCGACCCTTCCAGGCCAAAGGGCTCGGGGGCTCCCCGCACAAGCGACGCGACACCCCTCGAGCGCGGAGCTCGAGCCCAGGCGTGATGCCGCCCCGAAACTTAAAACCCGACGCGCAAGGGTTAAAAGCCTTTGCACGAATGCGAACACTCCTGCTAAGGCTCGGGGGCTACACCCGTTGGTGCGCTCGCGCGCCCCCATGGTAGAACCTACGAAACCAAAAAGGGACTAATCTCCACAGAAAGCCCGGGACCGACCCCGTGAACCGTCAGCATCTGCCTGACCGACCTCTGGTCAAGCAGACGCTCGGGGGCTACTGTCGGGGACATCCCGAGGGGGTCCCCTAACCATCGGGGATAATCACCCTCAAAAAAACGAGATCCACGACTGGGACGACCTGGTCCCGTCCTTCCTCCACCACGAAGCCCTCGAGCGGGCAGGTGGGCACCCTCGAATGGCGTACGGACGACGACCGGGGGCGGACCCCGGTCAGGTCCGCCACGCCCCGTCACTCCCGCTGACTCCGACTACAGGGCCACCTGCTCTAAACGAGTGAGCAGGCGGTGCGAGTCCCGTACGGACGTACGGCTGTCATTCACCGCCACTGTTCTGCCTACTCCCGTCCTCTCCCCGTATGGCGCAGCCCTCGAACGGGCGGGGAGACCCTCGAGCGGGAGTGCGGGCCAATAAGAAAGCGTTGACCGCAGCCCAACGCGACCCTGCCACGACGTACGCCGGGTCATATCCACCAACTCTCCGCCATTCCCCCGACGGGGCGAGCACGCCGCGCACTGTGGCCAGCAAAGGCCATCGTTCCGTCACTGTGCCGCCAACTCCCGTCCCCCCCTGACTGGGCGAGCGTGGGAGACCCTCGAGCAGGCGAACGAACGACGACCAGGACCCGACTGGAGGGACGGTTGCCCATCGAAGCCGCTTCAGGACAAGACCAAGGACGGCGGCACGCCCGGCGCCACGACCTCCTAGTACACCCCCCTGTAGCACGTACTGTACTTGTACTTGTACCCCCTCAGGCCGCTCTCCTTCCTCCTTGAGCTATAAAAGGGGGAGGAAAGCGCTGGCCAAGAGGACGACGGAAGACGACGACGAACAACATCCACAGACAGAACACACGCCCACTCACCACGGTATTGGCACTCCGCCTCAATCACCCATTCGCCTAGGGACTTGGAGGCTTCTCCTCCTCTCCCGCTAAGCTTGTAGCCCCCCACTACGGGCACCCCGGTGCAAGATAGTATAGTGCCAAGAGCATTCCTTGCTGGACGTACGGGCCCGTGGCCGGAACCAGGATAAACCCCTCGTGTCACTGTGCTAGCTCTTGCATCAACCGGTGAGGGACGGGACACAGCGCATCCTGTTAGGCGCTGAGGTTGATCGGCCAATCTCGGCACCGACAAATACTGTCACACTTTTTATCACTAAATTTTCTAAAAAATTGAGGACGAATGGTTTTTACTAAAAAATATATGAAAGCCTTTTAATAAATATTTTGACAAAAATGTTGAAAAAGTAAGAAATAATATTAGTTTTTACAAAAATGGTTTTTTCTAGTTTGTTGTAAAAAACTAGATAAAAAACTTTTTATTAGTTTTCTCGCTGAAAAGAGGTTTATAAAGTAAATAATAGTGATAAAAGTAGAAAGGTTTATAGAAGAACATTGTCTTTCCTGAGTCAGTAGCACGGTATCAAGGGAAAGAAGAAAATGTAACGTTGTGTGTTCCGAGCTCAGAATTATGGTGAAGGATTTATGTGCTACTCCTGTATTGGAATGAATATGACAATGAATACTACCTCCGTTCATCTATATATGATGCCAGTTAGCTCAAAATTGAGCTAATCAACGTCATATATAGAAAAAACGGAGGGAGTACTAAGCTACAACATGTCTACGAAGGAAGAAGCAAATAGTCAGAAATCCCTCCGAGCATTTTCTTCCAAGTAGGCGTGTTATGACGTAAGCTCTGGACTCATATTCTTTAGGGATTGTGAGCATAGCTAGACATGACTCTGCAAGTTGAATTGAGCCCACGTGATTCCTTGTGCAAACTGGAAGAGCGGTCAGCACAGTACAGACGGGTCAGCTCTCAACGTTCTTTACGCTAGTGCAAACTTTAGACTTGCAATAATGCAAGTTATAATCCCATTTTAACGCACATGGTAGATAGCTGAGATCAACTTTGGGATTTGTCCTTTAAGACTTATTCATCCCTTAAGAAAAAGGATGGAAGAACATAGCGCTTCCCATTCAAATTTCCAACCAGGATGTGGTCATGCTCCAATTTATTTAGCATGTTGCCAACTATTGTTTGTCAGTTGTGGACAAAATATTTGTAATAGTGGATTTAGTTTTTGTTTATAGTCTTAACCAGTAGAGAATGTTGCAATCGAAACATGGAAACCAAAATTTTCAGTTATGTCAATACTGCAAGCATCAATAACGCCATGTTTGGATCTCTTACGAGTATAGAAATCAGCTTAAAAGATCTCCATGAGATCCAAATTGGCATGCAGATTCTAGTGTAGATTAGAATAATCTAACCACTAACATTAGTGTTTGGTGAGGCAATCTTATAAATTGACACTAATTTTGGGATGACTTAAGGTTATTGTCTTGGTTATGTCGTACCAACAATACAATATCCCTTACATTTTGGGTGGAAAAAGAAATATATAAGTTGCATGGCAACATTAATTCATACAATGGTGGAGGAGTGGTCTCTTAATCATAAATTTTAGCTCGGCACTTATTTCGCGAAACAACCACTTTTTTCTCTCACCTCCCTCTCTCACATCCACATCATCGGAAATCATGTGTCGTTTTGCATGAGACGATCTTTGAGATGACAAATGCGCAGCAATATACCTGTCTAACTATTCTAACCCAATTTGCAAATATTACTTGTGAAAAGGTCTCAGCCAACAATCCAACTACCTTGTAATCCAGGGATCTACATAGCACAGATAATTATAATCCACTATCAAGGTTCTTGTAATCCAAACACACTATATTGATAATCCTTAAGAGATCCAAATGGGGGCCTAATTGCATGGATTTTATTTAAACTACATCATACATATTTCCAGAACGGTCCAATATGGTGGTCGTGGACCTGATCAAGCATGCAGTCATGGCTGCAATATGTTTGTTCCAATCAATAACATATTTTGACCTTGACAAATTGAATAGCTGTTTTAAAACCACGTGTAATGATCCATCCACCTTTCCTGCACCCATGGAAAGTTGGAAAGCAGGAGGCTTATGTACCATTGCACATCATGATCTCTTGTCTGTTTCTATCTGATAATAATGCAAGAAACACATAGAAGGCAAGCAAAATATTAACAGAAAGGGTTAACGTGGTTGCTACTTAAGTTGATTCATCGATCAAAGCTCATCAGTATGACTAATCCATCGTTGTTTCTGCCACGTTTCGCATTTTAATTAACTATGTTTTAATGACTTTAGGTCGTGTTAGACTTGTTTAGATGCCCATCCAAGTGATACGGTTGGTTGGAGGATACGTCATTGTCAGGGGATATTACTATGAATCCGCTGATGCGGGTCTATGAACATAAACCTCACATGTTCAATATGGTGAGAAGATTGTCTCAATTGATTAGGAGATAATTGGAGGAGACTGACTGATGTGTCTTTGATTTTTTTTCTTTTAAAAATGTGAGGTTCTCCATTGACTTTGATGTACAGAGTTCGAGAAGAACGTGTATGAATGTCCTTCGCCCAACTAATTGTGCTTCCCCTCACTATCAGATCATCTAAATGCAGTATATGGTCTGCAAGTAGACAAGAGCATTTCTTCGGCTGGACCACCAAAAGATCTTGATTTACTTGGTCCTTATAGATGATTCTACTTAGACCCAGCCATTAGGGCCAGGCTGGGCTTTTTATGAAGTCACAACACATTTCAGGACTGTGTCAATTTCACATCAAGTCTACGGGTTTGGTCATCCCCAGCCATAACTGGACTTGGGTCATGGACTTTTGGGCAGGCAGGATGCTCCACTGACGCTTGATTTCTAAGGCAAAGTGCATGCACCGCCGGTAGAGTATTCATTTGGTACCTGTCTTGCGAGATTTTTCATTTAGGAAATGGAAACTTATTCCACCCTCCAACATACATTGTCATATACTCATATGAGTTCAGTGTTTAAAATTCAGGTAAATAATGGATCACATGATTCACGACATATTGTCTAAAACAAAGCCTATTGTCGAAAAGGAAATCTCCCAATGTATGTACAATAACCTCTGGTACTTTTCGTGAAAAATAATCTCTGATTCTTTGGTATATGATGAGTAAATATATCCCATTACTCGCTACACATCATTCCAAAGATATACGTGGTCATTTATAACTTTTCAGCTTATGTTTTGAGAGATTTTGGAAACAATTTATTTGTTTATAAATCAAATTTAGATATTCGACCCAATTTTCCAAAAAATCCTTGTCAATCGGATCAGCAAATTCGGTTTTCTTTAATCTAAACCATATGGGTGAGCACTCACTAGCCACCCTCATGATCGAGCTCTTCCTTTCTCATCCGGGCCTCAAGAGTGATGGCTAGCCTGCTATAGTACAACGACTTGCGTTTTTTCGCAAAGTTCTTTCAATAGATAAAAAAATGTTGCTAGTGTTTGTGATAATATGGACCTGCTGCTTATAATTTTGGATCAACTGATGCCATAGAAACTGCTTTTTTTCATCTTACTGGCAACACTTAGGTCACCGGCCATACCACGTCCCTATCAAAGATATATTGTATTTAAGTTTACATATTTCCACTTCTTTTATTCTATCTTATTCTCTTTTCTTGTATGTAGCTAAAACTATGGTAAAACAGGGAAAGTGAATCCCATAGAAAGAGCTTTCAAGTTAAAAGCACAACATGCCTTTCAACACAAATGCAAATGAGTGGCAAGCATCACTACACGTCCAAAGTGGGAGTCTGGCAGAGTTCCGGTCACTCTATTGGATTATTCTGCAGTAAAACATGTGCACCGACTCTGAAAAGCTCGAAGCACATCACGTGAATCACCCCAAGCTCCCACGTGCTCCGCTTGGAGCAAAACATTTTGGAGCCAGTGGAAAATGAACCATGGCAACATCAAAACAAGGACGCGGCAACAGAATTGCCTCCCATTTGAGAGCAGCTCCTCATTGCCGATTGCAACGACATATATGCTCCAACCAAGAACAGGTACGTGGCTAAAGTAGTGCTGCACAAATAACCTCTCGTGTACTCCCAAATGACCTCAAAGAGATACTCCGATGATTGATTGCTACCTCGAAACCGTTGAGTGCCGTTGCTTGTTTTTATTTTATTTTTCACCTCCCTTTCTGCAAAAGCTTTATTTGCAGATATTTTTTTGTGCCTGGAACCATTGTGAGAGCCTTTTCAGTCGCATATATGGTCCATGGTCACTTTTGCAATCGGCAGCAGGCCTAAGAGAGACCACATCATACGTGTTGACATAGCAGTGTTCCATGTTGGCCAACAGGAAAGCCCTCCTTCCTGTGTTACAATTGAAAAAATGGGCTCCAGAGTGGATATGCAGGTACTAAAAAATGATTTGAAACTCGACTGGCTCAAGGTTTTATTAGATGTAAAGTCAGACTTCAAGTGTCAAATTGCAAAAGTCAACAAAGAGAAACTCTATGACATGTGGAGCATACCGCTGAAAACTTTGGCTTACATAGTTGAACTAATTATTAATGTTTCCTGGGGCAATCGGCTATTTAGTTCAAATTTGAACTAACTTTACAAACTCCATGGCCTCTTGTGATTTTGTTGGCAATGATCCATGGACAAAGCTGAAGACAAAAAATAAGTGTGACGCCATTGCGCCCTCATTAGATCACTACTACAAAAAAGAAATCGTAGGTGCCCTCCAATTTTTTCAAGGATGGCCCAAAAGGTCACCCACTCATACAAAAGGAGGTAGCTTCCAGCCTGCCCTTGAAGAGGCATTTGAAGGTCCAGGCCATGGGTGACCGGCCCATCTTCCGCCCTTAGAAACAGGAACCATTTCTAGGAAAGGTTGATGGCACCACCCACTTCCAAATTGATTTCTAGGGGGCGGGTAATGGCACGGCCCGCACCTGTAAATGGGTCTCCCATGAATAAATTAATAAATTTTTCACATGATTTAAAGATAAACTTTATATCAAAATTGTAGAGCTCAACGAGACATTAAACTTTGTGCTTGACAGATAGATGGTTTGGATTAGGCAAGGATCTCTTTCTTGGTGTTTTTTTAGGAAGAAATGTATTTTTTGTCTCTTAACTATCATAAAAGTCTATTTTTCAGCCCTTATGTTTGAATTGGTGTAAACCAATCCCTTAACTAACTGAATCAATGCAAACTGATCATAGAGTAAGGTTCCTTATGATTAAAACTGCCCACCAAGATTCTAGTCGTCGACTCAGCACTGGTGTCACATTTTGTAGATTTATTTCAGAATTTAACCGGTGCAATTCTTTCAATGGTAGGCGACGTCCCCATCTACAGTGAGATGTTTGTGGTAATTTGTGAATCCCAAGATTGGATCTGCTGGCTCGGTCTCTCGGAGGTGATCATAGGGATAGGATTTGCGTACGAGTGAATTCATAGGGGTGAGTGTGTGTGCATATGAGTGTATATGTATGTACTAGTATTTCGAGAAAAAGTTAACTTAACTGATGCACTAATCGTCCCCTCAACTTAATAAAGTTTTAGTGACATGTGGCAGCCCTTTAGGCCATGTATTATGAGGCTGAGTGTGGTCTGTCGTAACAAAATCTTATAGAAACGATGCTGAGCGCGGTCGTTTGTCATCTCTTACGACCACAGAAGGTTGCTCTCTCTTACACTGCGCTTGTAACATATTCATGATAGTGGACAGCATGACTCACAAGACTCCCATCCTCTTCCCTTTGACACTATAATGGCAGGTGCCAATAAGCTAGCAAGGGTTATGATACCGAAAATGGAGAATTTAATGAAACTGATTTCCACCTGATTTTTATAACTATGGTTTTGATTGGGTATATGACTTGGGTAAGAAGTGATTAGTCAAATGATCGATTACATGGCCTAAATGATTGGCAAATGGCACTAAACAATTATTAATCCAGGGTGGGGATGAATGGATGATCAGTGCACCGGGTTAGTTAGTTAGTTAGTTAAGAGATTGATTTGTATCATTGAAACATAAGGGACGAAAGCCATACTTTAGTAATACTTGAAGGCATAATAGCCATTTTCATCCTCGGACTATGGACCAATACTCAGTTTTGGTCCCCAAACTACCAAAATGACCATTTCAGTCCGTAAACATTCTTACGCAGCTCATTTTTGTCCTCCCTCCTACATGTCGTGCCACATTAGAACACCATGTCAGCACCCATTTAGCTAGATATCATGGCACAAGTCATTTGGAGTAAACATTCTCTTGGCATGTCACTTTGAAGCGGAAGCATTGAATGAACAATTATTTTTATTATATGAATAGATATGGTTGTATTCATCATTATAAGATATATAACAAACAAATATTACAATATTAGCCATAGACCACAAGTGATTACAGTAGAAAAATACAAGCATATGCTTCAACTAGGGGGTAGAAAAGGGTATTTTAAAAAACCTAGTTGCATGGGTGCTGACGAAGCATTCCAGCGTGGCATGACATGTACGAGATGGACGAAAATGAGTCATATGAGAAAGTTCGAGGACTGAATCAGCCATTTTAGTAGTTCAATGATAAATTGAGCTTCGGTTGATAATTCAAGGACGAAACGGCTATTCCGCCATACTTGAAGGTTCAAAAACACATTTTTTCTTGTTTCTGTAAACCAAACCTTAGGACATCCTTACCTATATATGGATACAAGCTTTGTGTCTCCACATTCAAGGTATTGTTCCCTGTGCTATATTCACTTTCACTATTATCTTTAAACATGTTTGTAGGACCTAAAAAGCATGGTTTAGTTTAGTTAGGGCCTAAATACGCCACCTATAAGATTTGTGAACAATGTTACTCTCACTACATCGTATGGGAAAACAATCAATATCAAAGTTGTAGATCTTTAGAAGTTATGAAACTTTGTAGTTGAAAACTTTTTAATTTGAAATCATCTGGTCAACGGAAACTAAGTTTGAATGTTCTCAAATTTGAAATTCATATTTTATAAATGACCTCGGATGGAGAAATGGTCAATACCAAAGTTGTAGATCTTTAGAAGTTATGAAACTTTGTATTTCAATACTTTTTGATTTGAAATCATCTGGTCAATAAAAACTAAGTTTGAATATTATCAAATTTGAAATTCAAATTTTGTAAACGGCCTCGGATGAAAAAACGGTCAACATAAAAGTTGTAGAAGATCTTCAGAAGTTATGAAACTTTGTAGTTTAACACTTTTTGATTTGAAGTCGTTTAGGACCTCAAACAAGCAATTTAAACTCGGTTTGGTATAATATGATAGGAATCGGAACGGCATATTATACCAAACCGCTCCATCACCCGTGATAGGAATCCCGCCGGCCGCGTAGCGCGCGATCTATGCGCGAAAAAATGGCGCGACTTGGGTGGCTGGTGGTCTCCCCAAATGAAAATAATTTTTTTTCCTATTGTTTTCGTATTTTTGAGGTTTGTTTCGGACGCAGGAAATCACAACACGAACCGTTTGTGATGGAGGTATCACAAACGGTTAGCATCACAAACGATATGTCACAAACGGTTTTAATAAATTTTTTCCCTATTGTTTTCGTATTTTTTGAGGTTTGTTTCGGATGCAGGAAATCACAACACGAACCGTTTGTGACGGGGTATCACAAACGGTTAGCATCACAAACCGTTTGTGATGGCCTTTGGGAACCGTTTGTGATGACGTTTCCTGTAGTAGTGTTTTAGAACAGCACATCATCTAATTAAGTAGGCATACATTATCTTATCTTCTTGTTTCGTGGCATTTTTGGTTGATGGGGAATGAACCAAGGGGCATGGAAAAATCAGCAAAGGGACACAACAACAGTCTTGTCTCCTCCGTATGAAGAAGCCCCACTCTTTGTTGATTGCTACTATATTGATGCATGTTCCAACCAATGACAGGTATTGATGATCAACCTTAAAAGCTGGACTACGTGGCTGAAGTAGTGCTGCACAAATACCCTCGTGTCTGAGACTGATAACGTCCCCGTGAAAGAGAAATGTGATCCGTGTCGATTGATCGTACCTTGTGGATGCTTTAAGGTTGGTTGATTTCAATATATCCTCATTATATATCTTGATATTTTTGTGGCCTATGCTGACATCAACAAAAGGCTCTAGCTCCGCCCCTGTATGTTGATATTGTATATGTTGCAAGTAAACATGAGCATTTCCTGTGACGGACAGGAAAAATGTTTATTGGTCTACTAGGCCTTTACAGATTCGTCATAGACAAGGATTGCTAGCCGGGCTGGGCCAGAGTGGCTTGATCGGTCTACACCAAAATTAGACTCTGATCATGGACCAACCTTTTTTTTTCGCAACCAGATAAGGGACCAATCAAATCCTTGGCTCTGGGTAGGATGGTCCAGTGGGACGCTACCCATCAGGGTTCAAATCCTGGTGCTCGCACATTTTCCTGAGATTTTTCCAGGATTTTCCGACGCTATGCGTTAAGTGGTAAGCGGCGTTCCCGTCGACAACGAGGTGCCAATGGTGACTTCGGGAATCTTCAGATGCCGGGTGCTCAGTTCTTCGGAGGTGCTTATAGGGGCAGTGTTTGCGTACGTGCGCGTTAAGTGGTAAGCGGCGTTCCCGTCGACAACGAGGTGCCAATGGTGACTTAGGAAATCTCCAAATGCCGGGTGCTCAGTTCTTCGGAGGTGCTCAAGGGGGCAATGTTTGCGTACGTGCATTCATAGGGGTGAGTGTGCGTACATGTGTGAGCATCTGCGTTGTACTGTGTGATTCTAAAAAAAATTGATATTGTGTGACAATTAATCATGAACGCATTTCCTCCTCCAAACGCCGAAACCAGCTTTATAGATAAAGCATAAGGAAATAATGAGATTACCAGTTTACAATAAAGCACATGCCGCGAGACGGCAACATCCAATAGATCCCTAAAAGGATCCTCTAGGCCTCATGCCAGAGATAGAAATACTACTCTAGACGACCAAACTAAAGGGTTAAGAAACCAAACAACATCTATCGGACCCAACCATCCACGGAGCCCGAAACTCCACCTCCAACGATTACAAGAAGCACTCCAAACAACGCCTTCTGGAAGGCAAAGGCACACGGCGCCAGCGTTTGGTTTTCACCACGGAGAGCCTCCACGAACCGCCATCGAACGAGACCCTGCAGACAACGCCCTCAAGAGGGGGGCAAAACGCCGTTGCCCAACTCGGCAACCGAATTAAAGCTTACGCTTGAGGGTCTCCGCCCAACGAGCCGAGGGTGCCAGTACCGCTCCCACTCGCTTCCATCCATCGCCCACCATCGCAGCCGCCGAAGCTCACCGCTAGATTCCATTTGCACCCGCGCGACAGCACCCGACTCTTCAGGAAGGTTTGGAACCCTCGATTGGTCCCAAAGCTTCTGTCGTTCCCTCAACTGAACGACATCGTGCCTCACAGAGTGGGCTTGAGAACATGAATCCAGCGGCTGTGACTTGATGGCGCCACGGGGACAGCTTCGTCGGTGACGCGAAGACCGGAGGCGGCACCGTCGGCCAAGATAGTCACAGGCAGCCCCTCCCACCATGGCAAGCCCGGCCGAAGAGCCAGGGTCGACGACAGCCTAACGCAGAACACCCGGGCTTCAGATCTACGGAGGCTGCGCCGCCGCCGTCGCAACAGGGGCACCTGCCCCGCCATACGCCGCGCCGGTGAGGGAGGGGGGGCCTGGCCGCAGCCGGACGCGCGCCGTGGCCGCCGGACGCCGTGCGCCCACGCGCCGCCGACAGCACCCGACTCTTCAGGAAGGTTTGGAACCCTCGATTGGTCCCAAAGCTTCTGTCGTTCCCTCAACTGAACGACATCGTGCCTCACAGAGTGGGCTTGAGAACATGAATCCAGCGGCTGTGACTTGATGGCGCCACGGGGACAGCTTCGTCGGTGACGCGAAGACCGGAGGCGGCACCGTCGGCCAAGATAGTCACAGGCAGCCCCTCCCACCATGGCAAGCCCGGCCGAAGAGCCAGGGTCGACGACAGCCTAACGCAGAACACCCGGGCTTCAGATCACGGAGGGCTGCGCCGCCGCCGTCGCAACAGGGCACCTGCCCGCCATACGCCGCGCCGGTGAGGGAGGGGGCCTGGCCGCAGCCGGACGCGCGCCGTGGCCGCCGACGCCGTGCCCACGCGCCCCGACCCCGGCCGCCGCGAGGGTGCGCGCCCGCGCGACCAGCGCGTCGCCGGCCCGCCGTCGCCGTCGCACGCCGTCGCCGCACGAGCACCGGGCCGCCGGCAGCCAGCACCCTCGCCACCGCAGTGCCGCCCGTCGCCCGCTCGCCACCGATGCCGCCGCGACCCAGATCCGCGCAGGGCGCGCAACCCGCCGGAACGCATTTCATTTCAATCCTTCTCAGTTACTACTTTTAAAACACGTCTCGTCCAATTAATGAGAAAAAAACGGAGATGCTGGGCATAATTTGCTAAAAATTCCATTTCCCTTTTTACCTGACATAACCTGGCACTCCCCTCTCGTCCCCTCCTGTCATCGATCGTCACAATCTGGCTTTACCGGGCTACCGGCACCTCACAGTTGGCATAACACACAAGAGAAAAATCCTTATATGCCATAAAAAATTATAGTCATCCCTTATATCCCATTAAAAATATAGTTATTCCTTCGTTGCCATCGTTTTATAATTTTCATCCTTTAATGCCATTATGTTAAATTTCACCGTTACTTTCTCTATCCTCCGTGTAAAACACCCTAACGCCATCACCACCGCGGCACTCACCTGCGCCCAGGCTGCCAGCAACGGAACAAAGAGGGGGTCTCCCCTTGACGGAGGATTAGCATAAGTAAATAAACAGCACTGTACTACGACATTCGACTGATGTTGCATGCTGAATTGATGGGATTTTCATGCCCAATATATCAACTTGCTCGGCTGATTGGTCTGAGGAGGTACGGCAGGAGAACTCGAAAAACCTCTATAGCGCAGAGCTGGCTAACGAAGAAGCTCTCGCACCCGCAGCCTGCTCCAGTGACTGTGCGCAGCACGCGGCCCGCTTCAGCAGCACAGTGAGCGGGGCGGTGGAGGGACGCCGTGCTACCGCAGTTGCTAGCCGTCATGCTGCCGTGGCCGCGCGCCGCACCATGGAGCAAGGCCAGGGAGTAGCAGCGGGATTTGGCGCTCGGTTGCTCGGCGCATCGTCCACAGGAAGGGAAGGGGAGGTGAAGACCGGAGAAAAAAGAAAATTTTAATTCCTTTTGCCACTAACGCCTAGGAAGAATTTAACAGAATGGCATTCAAGGGATGAAAATTATAAAACGATGGCGATGAAGGGATGACTATATTTTCAGTGGCATATACAGGGGACGGCTATAATTTTTGATGGCATATAGGAAATTTTTTCAACACACAATACTATTTTTATTGTTGTTTGTATGAAGAAAAAAATGATAAGTAAACCATATAACGAAAGACCACACAACTCAAGGTACAGACATATGAATGTCTATTATCACTCAATGTCCACTGGAGTTGGTAGAGTTTAGGTCGTCCTCCTGTATTGTGTTAATGGCTAGTCTCGTAATTTCGTTGCACCATAAAACTCATCTCACATGCATAAACTCTCTTTTCTTGTCCTCCACCACGTCAGTAAATTTAATACCATAAAACTCTCGATAAAACCATATTGAGAATGTATTAAAGCCTGTCATCTGTGAAAATCTGAGGCGTCGGGGCACCACACGCCCAAATATCTCACCCCACAGTCCTTGTGTTCCAGTTAGCATTTTTTAGAGCAAATGAGGGAGAATGAGTCATGGAGCATGACAACATCAAGATAGGGACACATCAACCGAATTGTCTCCTCTCATGTGAACAGTCCACCCATTGTCGATTTCGAGTACATTACACAAGAACAGGTATACCCAGTCGACGTTAGAAGACGGAGTACATGGCCAAAGTAGTGCTGCATAAATAACCTCATGTCTGAAACTCAGAAATACCCCCCTGACAAGGAAACTCGATCATCAGTGTCGTTCGATAGATTGATTGGTACCTTGAAAAGGTTTCTAGGTTGGTTGGTTTCACATCCCATTCTGCAAAACTTTGTAACTGTAGATATTTTGTGGACGCCGGTCGTGCACGAGCTGCTTTTGCATCATATTTACCACACGTGTTGATTGATATATATAACTGGTGCAGCATGTTGGCCAACAAGCTGACCAAGTGTTAGAATTAGAAGCCTCCAACAGCAACAAAAGCTACAGAGGAGATGAAAAAAGTGTCTTGTTCATATATGTGAAGTGAGGCGACGGGTTATGCTGAATTCAAAACATCTATATCTATGGAGATATAGCTACCAAATAGTCCGGGAGTTCAAAACATATGTCCTAACCATCCTTAAGATGAAAGACACATTTTTTTAGTTCAAATATAGAGTTGACAAAAACATTATTTAAAGCCGTTGTTCTTTTGATTTGAGAATCATATGTATCCTCCCTCGATCTGTTCCGGCAGACAAAGTACAGAAGCAACTCTCAACCAGGGGCGGACCCAGCTAAGGGACATGGGTGTACATCTCCCAATAATTTTGACATGTAAATCACAGGTAGTATACATACACATATGTATATTCATATTTGGATCAAGTTATGTGTATATTTCAGCTCAAACAAGAGATATAGCCATTCTAAAGCGTTGTAGCTTTCTTAGGACCTCACACTTCATATTGGACAAAGAAAGCACGCGCACACACGGAGGACAAAGAGTCATTGTTAGCATAATTAGTCTTCATGGTGCTGCTGCGAAAAAACTGTGAACCCCATCCCAATTCCCCATTCATTTTCCCTCTTAAAGATCATCTTTTGTGATGATTTTTGTGACCAAGTCGAGGAATAGCATGGAAGATCAATACATGAATGATTGATTGGCTTACACGCATCACCTCAACATAGAAAAATCTCTGCATGTTGTTTTGAATACATCACTTTTAGTTTGAAAAAAAAAACACTGACAAATTAAATTGTATTTTTCTTGAGCTAGTTGAGAGTTTCTCGATGTGTGTGGAATGAGGAACTATGTATGCTATATCGCTTGCTTTCATAGATGTTTATGCGATAGTTATTTGGTCTCTATGTACACCCAATTTTGAAATTCTGCGTCCGCCACTGCTCTCAACTTAGCTAATTTGCAACCACCTATCCCTAGCACGCCACAAAAGGTAAGAAAAGATGAACATCACTTTGATTTAGCATTTTAAGGCTAGCTAGCTCCAAAAAACAATGAGGAGGTAGAGAAGCACCTCTTATTCAAATACTCCTTACACAATATACATTATTTTTGTCTCAACTATTGGAGAAAGTGTCAGTCAAAACCCAAAAAGAAGCTACATAATCAAGTACTAGCTAGATTGGAAAACCAACCAATAATCAATTTTTGCCAAACTAAGATTGTGTACCGGCATTTTTTAGATAATGGATTAATTCGAGCATTGACCAAGAATGGCTATGGCCACAATAAAAACATCCGGCTTCATCTACCCGTGGGTAGAGTCAGGCCAGATTATTACAAAAAAAATAAAAGAAAAAACTGACGGGACATTACATCCCCAACAAGGGGCTCTAGTAGTCCTACGCGACAAGGAGAAACATTGGACACCGACCACCATTGAGGATTGGATACTTCTTCCAAGGCAATAGCACAAAGACTTGGTACAGATACAACCTGCCAACCAATATCCGAGCTGTTACGCCATCGAAAGCCACCTCTGCCTTGAGTTGAATAATGTGTATGGTGACCTCACGGGAGAACTGCCCAGCCTTGGCAAATCAAGAACTTCGACGACGCGCCTACACTGTCGCCGCCGACCTGGAGAAACCAAGCTAGGTTTTCACCCAATTCTTGAACACTCATAGGCACAGTAGGAGACGGACTAACCGATGACTTCAGGAGCGCCTTCAACAAGGTAGGTGTCACAGACACTCCACCGCTGCCGGCCCGGCAAAACACGCCAGACAAGGTTTTCACCCAACCCACCGCCATCTTCATCAACACTGCGCCCGGCCAACGAGAAGGATACCTACACCGGGACACCAACAGCTTCGCTCCAAAGACAAGGGGCCCAAATTCGACCCGACGCCGCCACCACACGACGACCAGCACGCCAGACGCCCTCAATGACCACCACCATACGGAGGAAGGCACTGCCGACAGAGTGACTGAAGACAACCAGATCTAGGTTCGCTGGACCCAAATCGCACCCGCCACCACAACGACGGCACGGATCGGAAGAAGAAATCCCCGCCGCCGCCAACAAGGCCGGTCGCGCGGCCTTGCAACGGAACGCTCTGGCCGCCACCAGGGGACGGCCGAAATCAGCGGTGGCGGCATCGCAACCAGAGGTCGCTGCCGTAGATCTGTCGGCGGGGACAGCAGATATGCCACGAGCCACCGCGGATCCGGCCACCCGGCGCCGGAGCAGCCCTTACCGCGTCGGCGACAGAAGCGGCGCCGCCCGCACGACGAGTCTCGCCTGCTGGACGAGCTGAGACGCCCCGCCGTCGCCCTTTTCACTGTTGCCGGACTTCCGGCTGCCCGCTCGAGCGACGGCGAGGAGGAGGCAGGAGAGGGAGGAGACCGGCGGCGCGGTGACTGAGGGAACCCCCGTGCCGCCTGCGGGGGCGACGCGGGGGGCGATCCTATTTCCAAGTCTCATGTACCAGCATTTGGATTGAGAGAATTAGATTGGATTAAAACATTTTAGGTAAACAATATTAATAGTCTTGCAGCAAACCCAATATCTAAAAATTTATCAACACTAGATTAGCCGATGCTCTAATTAACAAAAGGTTTTACCTATAGGTAACATATATGGCTGTCTGGAAACCACACGCAACTTTGATTCCATGATCACTAGTATATATTTTCTTGCGACAATCAAGCATTGACCAAGGAAAACGGAAAACAGAAAATAATAAATAAAATGATGTGATGTCAATGCAAACCTCAATAAGGAGTCCTGAAAGTGGTTACAACTCCCATCAGCCTGCTGAGCTCATTGCTACCCTACTCAGCAGCCCCGTGCATTGCCATTTCGGCCACGTTAACGGACGCAGACGGCTCCATTCCTGTGGTGCATACATTTTGCTATTAATTGGGGGTGTTGATGGCTTCAGGCCAGTCCGACGTGTTCGAATTGGTACGCATCCAGACGACAGGATTCGTTGTTGTCCGGGAGATTTTAGTCGGGATCAGTCAGATTCATGCAGTGAAGGGTGTTTGTGATACAGTGAAGCCGCACATGTTCATCATGATGGATGTGATCAGAAGATGGCTACGGAATTGATTAGGAGCTGATTTAGAAGGTGACCTGATCGACACATTGATGTGTCCTTGAAAAGATTCTTCTGTCAATGCAAGGATATTCAATGACATTGTTAAGCCAAGTTTCAAGAGGATTTTGTGTACGAGATTCTTCTTTAATGGTTCGCCTAGGGATCCATATATATGAAGCAGTTCTATCATATATGGATGTATCATAGATATTTGTGAGTAGACTTAAGCATTTCAAGGACCGACTTAGATCGAAGAAAATGCATAGGGCTAAAGAGTAAAGATGCTACCACGGTCTGGTCTAGAACCACAAATAGTAACACACGTCTTTTACATTTAGTAAATTCAAATGTTTAGTTCATGTGTACATTCAAACAAAATGGCGGAATTGAAAAAGAAGAATAACATGAACATAACTGAGATGCTATGAGGACCCTGTTATACATAGCCACAAATCCAAAGACACAATTGAGTCAATGCAGAACAAACGGGGCAAGATAGGTGCTCGGCCTGAGCCGCCGTTCGACTAGCAACCTATGGCCCATCAGGCACATGGCCACTTGAGGCGTGGCCCAGTTAAGATTTGATTGCCAGCCCAAATTCAATTTATCTTTTTTACTCCCTCCCTTTTAGTGTTACCCAAGTCAAATTTATCCGATTTCAGTTGATTATATACAATTATATTTTTATCTAACATGATCAAATTTAGAGAAGCTTGACTTAAAATGATACTTAAATTTCTTACATGCTACCACTGTGTAGACAATGTTTTTATATTTTTAATTATCTTCAGTCCACTTATCATGTGATCCATCCTTGGAATTTACAACTTCCTCTATTCCAAATTGATAGTTGTGCAATTTTTTTATCAGATCACGTGGACCTGCTCTTAAAATAATTTTTTCTATAATTTCGAACAAAAGAAATGGCTCTATAAAAGTAGATAATTTCTTAAATGTGCGTGCAGGAATGCAGCTTGCGCCCGTGCGTTGTTTGGCAAGCAAAGGTTTCAAGCTGCATGCATTATTTAAGTAGGGTATTTAAGCTGCGCGATGTCATTATAATTGATGGCTGAAGAATTGTTCTTTTTTGGCATGTACTGAAGCATTGTTCAACGGGCCCCCAATTGCATACCAGTTGTACCTTTTCCCCGGTTATCTGGGCGGTTGGGCCACACTATATGTTGGCGCTGTCAAAATTAGGAAAAGTCCTTTTCACGTTCCCTCACGTTTAGCCGTCGTTCGATTTTCGTCCTCTAAGTGTAAAACCAGAAATGTTTGGTCCTCTAAGTTTCAAAACCGTGCGTTTTACATCCCTTGGCGGTTTCGACGGCGGTTTCGCTGACGTGGCGCGCCGACGTGGCGTGCTTAAAATGGCTGAAACTTTAAAAAATCATATAAAATCATAAAAAAATGATAAAAAGATAAATCCAATTTTTTTAGCTTCCTCATGATCATATTTACACAGTGGAGTCATTTATTTACATGTTTAATATTATTTTCTAGTCGAAATAAAATAGGAAAGAAAAGAGGCCATAGAACTTGTAAAATGCATAGACATATAAATAAATGACTCCATTGTGTAAAGATGATCATGAGGAAGCTAAAAAAATTGGATTTATCTTTTTATCAATTTTTTATAATTTTATATGATTTTTCAAATTTTCAGCCATTGTAAGCACGCCACGTCGGCGCGCCACATCAGCGAAACCGCCGCCACGTCAGCAAAACCGCCGTCGAAACCGCCGAGGGATGTAAAACGCACGGTTTTAAAACTTAGAGGACCAAACATTTCTGGTTTTGCACTTAAAGGACGAAAATTGAACGACGGCTAAACGTGAGGGATGTAAAAAGGACTTTTTCCGTCAAAATTTGGGCCACGACGCGCACTGGACCCCGCGCTAGATTTCAAATTTCGGCCCGGGAAAGAAGATAGCGCCTGCTACTGGGCGGCCCAGTTAGCGACTATTGAGGGCTAACTTCAGCAGCCAGCTATCTTGCATCCCCTAAAAAAAAGCAGCTATCTTGCAATGCTATTTAAAACCTTGTTAATAACTCGAGTTTTATTGTAATCTCAAGCATCGTAGATCCATTTGAGATATACCAACCTTCTCCCTCTCATCGTGCCGAGTCGTGGGATATATAACTTTTTTTCCGCTCTTATTATTGGTGACTAATTCATCTGTCACTGACAAGTGAGGTCATCTGAATCGCTGACAGTGGGCCAGGGTGGTCCGTGAGAGTGGCAAAAAGTTTATTATGAAGCATCGATGACATGACCAAACATGGTCCACGAATAATCTGAATCTGTCGGTGTTTGGGCATCTTAATAATAACAATTGTCAAGGACAGCAATCCACAAGTTAAATCCAGTGAAGGAAAAAATTTTAGGAAAAGAAATTGACTTTGAATATTTGTAGTTGTACAAGGAGCAAGAACAGAGAGTCTGTACGCCAAAAACATAAGTTTGTTACTGGGATGTGCAAGTGCAAAGTCAACCATCGATCTAAACATTGAACAGGGTTATCGAACATCACAAGAATGAATGTAATTTTTCCTTTCGGGCCGTGAAAGCCCTTCTTTTTCAACCTGTTGTATAGCAGAGCACGTGGACACGTAGAAAACTCTCAATAGAGATGGTAGTAGGCAGCAAGCAATACACAGGTCAAAAGGAGCTGTTTCTTTTCTGTTTCTTCTACCGATTCTAACATCCAGATACAATATATGTAAGACTTCGTTTGGATGTAGATATTGAGGCCTTCGAATTGAATTGGATTCAATACTAAATCGGCCATGGTATTGAAATTAGCCTCAATTCAAAATCCGTTTAAATCGGCCAAACAGCGGCCCAGCGGTATTCGCATCCGTGAATGCCAATTCGATGGCCCAATTCTGACTTTCAAACGGGGTGTAAGGTATTTCGATTACCTCTAATTACCATCGAAAACAGAGCATAAGAAAACAAAACTGAACTATTTTCCTTTCGTATTGCCAAATACAAACGTTCACAGTAATATAAGGTGATCGAACTCATGGAAACAAAGCTGAAGAAAAGATAAGGTTTTTAGTAAAATACCGCCATTATCCTAACTCCTTAATTGGCGATCCCAGCGAAGTTTAGAGGACTCGGGCCTTGTTGGGAGGAGTTAGAAGAGGATGAAGAAGAGATAATGAGCTAGCAGAGAGACGACTAAGGGAGCATGAAGAACTGATATAGCAGAGAGGGAAGACTTGGAAAACGTTGAACTGGTTTCTTTAGACCAGTTCATGCCTGCCTCGTGCTTTCATTCTTGACATTGCCAGCTCGGCATGTGGTTTGTTAATTCGTGGTCTACTCTCCGTTAGTTGAATTCTGCGTTTTTCAATTTTCCCTCCTTTGTCTGCAATTCTCTGAATTGCTGCAATATTTATATGTTTGTGTTAATATTAAGATGGTGTGAGATGGACCAGCAAAATGAGATATTTTTAGGGGAAAAAGGTAGAAAGGTCAACTGATTGAGCTCGATCAGCGTTAAGAATCCCAAAGCCTATTCCTACGCTTCCAGTTTTCTATACAACAACTCGTCCTGACGGCGACACATTGTTTCAGAAAATAAGGTTGCTGGATGCCCGTTGATGTGACGCCACATCGCCATTGTCGTTGAGAATGTCAGCTAGCTCGCACTAACTTTGACAAACCAGCGTGCTTGAGTTGTTATTTACGGAGTATATTCAAAACCTGGCAAGTAATCATCCTGGGGATAAGGTGTGCTATACAATTGTACAACACGCTTTGTTGGAACAAACTATTTAGTTCCTTGAATTCTCTGCAGCTCTGGTGTACAGCAACACACGGACAGCCCTCAAGAATGAGGGTGCTTACGGCGACCTTAATAACCTCAAGGTTCACAGGCCCAGTTTCATGAAAGAAAAATGATAGCTCAACTTTTCATCTTCAGATGAGCTAACTTATTTGTCCCAAGAACTTCATCACATTTTATAATTACTAACTGTGATCATCAAGGCATATCATGCATGAAGCGTGGACCATAGGATTTTGTTTAAATTAAATAAGACCATGCCGCCCCATTTGTCCTGAACTAGTGTTTCGTGTGTTCAAGTGTTTATATTCCTGCACCATCGTGATGAACGTTAGTAGGCCGCGGAAGCGGAGCGACAACACATTTTGTTCCTGTTTTTTTGTATCATCATATTCTTGGTAATGCGGTGACATATGGATCAACAATTTGTTGTGTGTTTTCTCTGCTGTGTTCCACGTACATGATTCTAAAACTATTCAACAAATTTACTCTACAGGGTACAGCTGGGAACATCCCAAAGTTTGGCGAGTGGAAGGCCACTGACGGCGGTTCCCCATACACCATGTATTTTGAGAATGCAAGGAAGCGAAGGAACAACAGTGGCATCACACCTCCCCCCGCGGCATCTCCAGCTCGCATGGTCTCTGCTCCTGCAGCAGCAGCAGGCCATAGAACTCCTCCACGACCAGCTGATGCCAAACCAGTGAAACCTCAGGACCGCGCCAACCGCTCCCAAAATCAAGCTAGAGTGAGTATACTCAAGTCCCATTTGCATTGCTTTTACATGATTTCAGGAAGAGCCTCCTTCCTGATGAGGTTCCTGCCAGCTGTTGACGTCTAGGCAAGACAGTCTGAGTTCAATTCCTCACCTTCATTCTTTAGGACCAAGCCAGGATGCCTCTCTCTTCCTGAGCCTATGTGATACATTGATGAAGAAAACACCCAGCCTGTCCTTGATGAGCACTGATAAGCTATATTTCCATTGGTTCATACTATGAGCCGACAATGATAAGCCTCAAAGAGTCCTGTAAACTGGTAGATATATGCCTCTATGACTATCCATATTGGTTGATAACACCGAACCACCTAGATACTTAATTTGTTTCTGTGCCGGTTCTAGTTACGAACTTGCATGGATAGTAAGTTGTGTTAACATCTTGGATTACAACTCAGTTATGAGATTGACTCTGATGGAGAGAAACTTTACATGATTAAAATCATAGGTTACAATGAGATATACAACTTTGTAGTTAAACTTTTATTTGAAACAGTGCGTGCCCAAATGATTCACGAAAATTTTGTGAAAAAAAGGCTCAAAAGAAAAAAAAACGCACCAATGTTTGGTGGGATGGGTAAGGAGGCTTTGTGCGTGACAAAATGCCATGGTTTTGACAAGTACAAACAGCAAGTGTGTGAAGGAAAATGTGCAATCATGCAGTGGGTAGCATGAGCCTGTTTGGAGTTAGAAATTGGCAGGGATACCTCAAACAAATCATTTCCATATTGCTGGCATGGATTGGGTGACAAAGGATAAGATATTTTGTAGTGATAACTTGGTTCAAATTTAAATTCTTGATGCAATAAACGCCAATGTGCTAGTTTTTGTCTTATGCTTCATATATTATAGCTGTCCTAGTAAATGAAAAGGATGGGTATAAATTATTGCTTGTAGAAGGAAAGTTCAGGCCTTTTGAATTCCTATGCAAGGTGAATTGGAGCCTAATTTGTGTGATATTCATAGGCTGGACAAGGTGGCTCAGTGCCAACATGGGGCCAGTGGAACGAGAGCAACAGTGGTGCAGGAGCTCAGCAGTACACACTTGTCTTCGATCAGCTAAGGGACGAAAGGAGGAGTGCTCCTCCAACACCTAGCATAGAGCAGCGTCCTACCCCAAATCGAGCCACTCATCATGATCTTTATGACCACGCACCCAAGGTGGAATTGCATTTTGGTTTCTCATTCATTTTAGCACTAATACTGAACACTAATGAATTTGTGTCCAAGTCTATTGTTTGAGCCTGATACTATATTCTTGAAAAAAAAATTCTATTGCAGGTTAAATGTTGTGGATTGTTTTGAATCTAAGGGCAATGGCTGTGACAGCGGAAATGGTGATGTTTACAGGAAAAAAGTTCCATCTCCATTATCCACATATTTCAAGGTTTATTTGAGCACTGCTTTAGAAATGAATATATGTTATCGGGATGATAGATTTAAATTTTGAAACTTGCATGGATCTCGATAGACATTTGTAGGGGTTGATTATGTATGTGTCTACATGTACATGCTTCAAACTGTTTTTGTATAAAAATGGCTAGTTTGGCCAATCTTTATGTCCTTGTTAGAAAGTTCCATTTGATGTTGGAGTTTTATGATGATGAATGAATCAAGTCGTATATGATGTTGTATATATTTTTCATGTTATATATATAATCCTCTATATATCCAATATATTGTATCATTTAAATATTTTTCAAACAAATGACATCATACTATTTTGAGATGAAGTTTTATATGTGTCATCCTTCTCGTTGCACACACCTTCACTATCCTAGTTGTTTCTAACGATCATTTACTACTAGGACTAGGAGAAAAGGCACGCTCCATATCAAGATAACATAATCGACCACCAAAACTCGTGAATGTTTTGTTGGTTTAATAACAGTTTGCATAGAACATGGAAGGTAGCAGTAGTAGGTATTGCTTTTCATTCTGATGACCATCCTAAATATTATTGCTGACTACAGAGGACTCAAGGTGAATTACTCGGAGAGCAACAGTGGTGCAGGAGCTCAGCAGTACACACTTGTCTTCGATCAGCTAAGGGACGAAAGGAGGAGTGCTCCTCCAACGCCTAGCATAGAGCAGCGTCCTACCCCAAATCGAGCCACTCATCATGATCTTTATGACCACGCACCCAAGGTGGAATTGCATTTTGGTTTCTCATTCATTTTAGCACTAATACTGAACACTAATGAATTTGTGTCCAAGTCTATTGTTTGAGCCTGATACTATATTCTTGAAAAAAAATCTATTGCAGGTTAAATGTTGTGGATTGTTTTGAATCTAAGGGCAATGGCTGTGACAGCGGAAATGGTGATGTTTACAGGAAAAAAGTTCCATCTCCATTATCCACATATTTCAAGGTTTATTTGAGCACTGCTTTAGAAATGAATATATGTTATCGGGATGATAGATTTAAATTTTGAAACTTGCATGGATCTCGATAGACATTTGTAGGGGTTGATGATGTAGGTGTCTACATGTACATGCTTCAAACTGTTTTTGTATAAAAATGGCTAGTTTGGCCAATCTTTATGTCCTTGTTAGAAAGTTCCATTTGATGTTGGAGTTTTATGATGATGAATGAATCAAGTCGTATATGATGTTGTATATATTTTTCATGTTATATATATAATCCTCTATATATCCAATATATTGTATCATTTAAATATTTTTCAAATAAATGACATCGTACTATTTTGAGATGAAGTTTTATATGTGTCATCCTTCTCGTTGCACACACCTTCACTATCCTAGTTGTTTCTAACGATCATTTACTACTAGGACTAGGAGAAAAGGCACGCTCCATATCAAGATAACATAATCGACCACCAAAACTCGTGAATGTTTTGTTGGTTTAATAACATTTTGCATAGAACATGGAAGGTAGCAGTAGTAGGTATTGCTTTTCAGTCTGATAACCATCCTAAATATTATTGCTGACTACAGAGGACTAAAGGTGAATTACTCCGAAGTTTCTGATGTACCAATAAATGTTATCTGAACTCCTGTCTCCTTGTAAACATTTTTGCATGCTTGAAAGGAAGTTTATCATTCACATATCATGGTTTACCATTGGGAATCACTACACCAAGAGTTGAAGACTTTCTACCTCTCTAGTAAACAAATGCGAGAGGAGGCTTGTCGGTGCTTCCATTTACCTTTCTCAGGCCGGAAGGTTGCAGATGACAAATGTTGTGTTCGGCTCTTTGTCATGGTTCTTCTTATGTACATTTCTAATGCATTCAGTATTGAGCAAGTAGAAAAAGTGTCTATGGAGAGCATCAGACACCAATGCTAAGGAACCTACCCTAGTACCCAAAGAGCATGACACTTGTGGCAGCATTTTGAAAAAAAAAATGAGTGGATAAAGGGCGGCAAAACTTCTATTCCAAATTTCCAATACCATGAGGGAAGGATTCTATTCCAAATTTCCGATACCGTGAGCACTGAGCAGTGGACCTTCCAGAACAGTGCTCACGAAGTCACGAGCCACGACTGCTATGTTGGGGCTTGGGAACCGCAGGTTGTAATCGTGCGAGGTTGCAGGGCGTGGAGCAGGCTGCCGGCGGCGGCGCGTGTGCGACGCCGTGCTGTCGCACCGGCGTCGAACGAGGAAGACAGTGGAGACAGAAAGTAGCGCTCAACTGCCAGGAGATCGATCTGATCTCCAAGCATGCCCTTCTTACTAGTGGGTTCAGTACACATATAGGATTCAATTGTACACATGACATAACTGCTACAATTACAGGAACTACTACAATTCAAATTCAAAGTAAATGATAACTGCTCCCGCCTTGGAAGCGTGTGTGGTCTGCTGCTGATCTCACTCGGCGTTGTTCTTCCTGCTGCGTTCATATACTTGTATAAGGGTAGCCACAACTTCTACCATCCACTTTTGTTGCAGATGCGTACAGTTCTAGTACTTCATAGACCATTCCTCTCTAGTACTTCATAGACCATTCCTCCTGGATCGGATGCGAACTCACAAGGTGTAAACGTGCAAGCATAAAAAGTGGTTGAGGTAGGGACACTTGGGATTATGTTATCTCCAAAAAACCATTTGGAATTATAGTATTTGGTGATTATGTGTCCTCCAATGATTATTGCAAATTGAGATCTTTGCACGCTACTATACTACACAACTGCAGAATTTCTTTTAGGCAGTTGGTCCTTTTTCCAAGAGATTATATGTTGTCAGAAATTAATAATTTCCTGATGGAGTACGAATTGAATATTAGAGAAACCGTCGTAGTGGCAGATCGACGAATCTGTTTGTTTAGATCCATTATTTGTATGGTTCCGATCCAATCCTTGTACACTAGACCTTTTTTTAGATAATGAAGTACACTAGACAGTAGTGTTATATTCTGTCTACAATCTTATGAAGTACATGAAGACACTATTATAAAAAGTGCAAGAATACTTTATTTTGACGATTTTTCTTAATGCAGATATGGCTTCATTTTCTCATTTTTCTGTCCACTCCATGCCTGTGCCATCCCCATCACAGTATTCATTCACTGATGGCATTTTTCTTCTCATTTTCAGTGTGAGTGATCCTGACATGCATCTCCATAATGTGTGTGTACATACAAACACAGAGAAGACTTCAGTTCCCCTCATGACTAGTCATGGTTCACAGCCCTTCTCCAATTCTGGTCACCATCTTCATCACTTTGTCACCAATTTTTGTACTTCTAAACAATTTTGGTGGTCTTTTAGTAGTGACAAGATATTCTTATTAATTTTACTTGTCACCATCTCCTTTTTTTTACGTTCCATTTTTTATGAGAAATGTTCTCCATGCCCCTCCCACCAGTTGAGGAGGTGGAAGAGGATATGTGCCCTTGTTCGGTAGGATGTCCGTAGGTTTCCAATCATTATGGACCTCCAAGTCAGATGTCAAGTTTTTTCTTCCTTTTTCAAATACAAGAGCTAAAGATATCTGAATGGACACTGAGGTGCGAGGCACCACAAATGCAGAAGGGGAAGAGCACTCGGAACCAATGGAGACACAGACACCATTTTAGAATCTTAGCATCTAGTTGCTACCTCTCCATCTAAAATGGTCACCAATGTTATGTGTAGTCCTTATATGTGATTAATTGCCAGCTGATTTCCCTATTGCGTTGCTGCTTGACCTTGATCTTTCTGGTGGTTAGGGTGTCATGGTGTGGGAGAAAAAGGATGTCATGCTCATGCAGTCATGCATGGATGTCAATGCAAGCTCCTGTCTGGGAAATGAGATGACAGGGACACCGGAGCAGACAGTCAGGATAAATATGTATATCCACCTGGTTTGAATGGCATTGCCATGGGAGCATGCTGAACTGCATTTGCACATGCTGGTTGCTGACCTGATGTTGCTCACAGGGTTTCAAACTATTTTTTCACTGAATTTAAAGAAAGAATTGTTTAGTTAACTAATTCTCGCTTTAAAACTTTATTTCCTCTAGGATTTATGCGTTTTCGTGCATTATTAACATTGTGTGGTTCGTTAATCGATACTGGGTCTTATTCATACGTGCACTTCATATTCGATCTGGACATGCATGCGATTAATTGTTTGTATTATATTTTAGACCAAATATTTGTATTATATTCATGTGTCTCTGTCAGTAATCTGACTCTTTTCTATCATTTGAGTCTATTATTGTTGTCGCGTACAATTTGCCACGAGTTGTATAATGGCGGTAGCCACAACTTGTACCATCCACTTTTGTTGCAGATGCATACAGTTTTAGTACTTCATAGACCATTCCTCTGGATCGGATGCGAACTCACAAGGTGTAAACGTGCAAGCATAAAAAGTGGTTGAGGTAGGGACACTTGGATTATGTTATCTCCAAAAAACCATTTGGAATTATAGTATTTGGTGATTATGTGTCCTCCAATGATTATTGCAAATTGAGCTCTTTGCACGCTACTATACTACACAACTGCATAATTTCTTTAGGGCAGTCCCAACCCTCCAACTAGAATGATGTTTATAGCATTAAATAGGGTGACACATAGGACTATTAGCTTATGTGGCGTTGTATTAAATAGGAGAGAGAGGGAAAGAACAAGACACCGGGTCTTGCATGAGACCCAGTTTCTACACGAGTACCTATGCACAGGACACTACCAAGTTTGGGATGGGGGATGATAGTGTCTTTGTTGGGGCTTGGGAACCGCAGGTTGTAATCGTGCGAGGTTGCAGGGCGTGGAGCAGGCTGCCGGCGGCGGCGCGTGTGCGACGCCGTGCTGTCGCACCGGCGTCGAACGAGGAAGACAGTGGAGACAGAAAGTAGCGCTCAACTGCCAGGAGATCGATCTGATCTCCAAGCATGCCCTTCTTACTAGTGGGTTCAGTACACATATAGGATTCAATTGTACACATGACATAACTGCTACAATTACAGGAACTACTACAATTCAAATTCAAAGTAAATGATAACTGCTCCCGCCTTGGAAGCGTGTGTGGTCTGCTGCTGATCTCACTCGGCGTTGTTCTTCCTGCTGCGTTCATATACTTGGCCTACCATAACAGCTATATCCGGGTCTTTTTCTATTATCGTCAGTCGGAAGTCGGAACCGGATTCTGTTTGTGTCCGATCGAGCAATTCCGAGTCCGAAATGATCGCAAAAAAAAAAAAAAGTTCTCGACTCCGAAACCAACCCCACACAACCTATAAAGCTGCCCCCTATCGTGACTCGACTCTTATTGCTTTTCCTCTCCCCGCGCTCGCGTCGCCGCCACGATCCTGACCTCGCCACCAGCCGGCACCCAGCCACCTCCTCGCCAAAGAGCGCCGCCAGCGAGCTCCATCTCCTCCATGGCGGCGGCCGTGGAGCGTCCTCCCTCCCTCACGGAGGGCGACCTCCTCGCCTCGCGCCGGCGCCGCGGATTCCGCCGCGCGCTCTCGGCCGCTCCAGAACCCGCAAGCGTGCCCTGCGCCGCCACCGCTGCGCGGAGCGGCGGCGAGCGCATCCGCAGCATGGACTCGTACAAGAAACTCGAGCTGATCGGCGCGGGGGCGTTCGGCGCCGTCCACAAGGCGCGCGACCTGCACACCGGCGCCGTGGTCGCCATCAAGTCCGCGCGCGGCGGCGGCTAGCAGGCGGCGCTCATGCGCGAGGCGGCGCTGCTCGCTGCGTGCGCCGGCATCCCCGAGGTGGTGGCGCTCTGGGAGGTGGCCCGCGGGCCGGGGGGCGGCGGCCTCCACCTCGTCATGGAGTACGTCGGCCCGAGCCTCCACGACGTGATCGGCGCGCGCCGCCGCGCCGGGCTCCCGTTCACCGAGTCCGAGGCGCGCCGCGCCATGGCGCAGCTGCTGGCCGGCGCGGGCTCGATGCACGCGCGCGGCGTCGTCCACCGCGACCTCAAGCCCGGGAACGTGCTCGTCGGGGAGCACGACCGCCGGCTCAGGATCTGCGACCTCGGCCTCGCCATGTCCGCCGCCGCGCCGCCGCCGCCGGACGCGCAGCTCGAAGGCACGCCGGGGTACATGGCGCCGGAGGTGCTCCTGTGCGAGGAGGGCTGCGGCGCGCCCGTCGACGTGTGGGCGCTCGGGTGCATCATGGCGGAGCTCGTTGCCGGGCGGCAGCTCTTCCCGGAAGACGACCTGTGCCGGCAGCTGATCAACATCGTCAAGCTCCTAGGGATCCCCGACGAGGTGTCGTTGATGCCGCTGGGTGTGTCGGCGCCGAGCAAGCTGCGGGAGAAGGTGCCGGAGGAGCGGCTGTCTCAGGCGGGCTTCGACGTCCTGCGCGGCATGCTGGAGTATGATCCCAAGGAAAGGCTCACCGCCGCGGCGGCGCTGCAGATGCCGTGGTTTGCAGCCAACGATGACTGACGAACTGACCATGCTCCAGTTACAAGTGTGGATTTTCCATTATCTAAAAAAAAGTTACAAGTGTGGATGACTGACGAACTGACGATGCTGAATTGCTGATCTAGTTTTCATTGTTTGCCGTATGTCAACAAGATTTTCACTTTTTCTTCGGTGATGATGCAGTAAGCACAGTAGGATTTCGCTGCCGATAATTTGTATGGATTCTTTGGATCATGATGCTGCAATAGTGCAACCAGAATGTCCAAATTGTAATTATAGGAGTTCCTGAAATTGAATTGTATGTACCTTCAAATTTTTATGTAACTATTGTGTTTCATAGTTATTTTCATTTAGTAGCAAATGTCACGACATTTGCAATTGTAATGAAGCAATCGCCATGTGAAGCTAAACCAAAATCATTATAAGCTTGATACAAAAGAGCAAACACTCTTATCTGAGTAGGGTTTGCATACAACAAATAATTAGATAGCAGAGACCTTCAGACTTGATGTGCACAATTCCTGAAATCCGAGGTCAATTACTTCAATTTCTATCAATAAAATGATTTCAGTTCCACATTACAAATGGCAGAATAAGCAAGGATTGACTGACCAGTGCTGAGTCTGCTGACCTCTGCTTCACTAAGTAATGAACAGCAAACCTACCTTGCATAAAAGGGAGTAGTTAAGAACCATTAGCAATCAAATGCACATAAGAGTGATAGAAAAAATTGGAATATCCCCTGCCATTTTTCACATGATAATTTGTAGGAGCCCTTTCAAATGTTAAAGTGCTGCAAAAGTTATGAACACCTCGAAAAGTTGCAACAGATAATTAAAATCAAGAGAAGCACTACCAAACTGGGCTTTAATCTCCCTCCATTTTAAGTCCCTGGTTCAGCCGTAGTTACCACTTGGGCCCCCAAGTTTGGATGTGGAGACCACCGAGCTAGTGCAATCAGTCAATCACCCACCAGAGATCTACGCCACGTGGAGGAGCTCTTTTATGCACCATAGGAGCCTGAAAAAGATTAGTATGTAAAGATCGAAGGACTAGTATGTTAAAATTGGACGGACCAGATTAATTTTATACTACTGTAATTGTGTTTAGTACTATAGGCAGTATGAATCAAGTAGTATAGGTAGTATAAGGGTACTATAGGAAAAAACAAAATAACAGATTTGTAATTTTAACACATTTTAAGTTTAGAATGGCAGATATGTAATTATGGTATATCTTCAATTTTAACACGACGTGCAGGTAGCGGCACGGTGAGGCGCGGTCCGAGGCGGCTCGCAGGCGACGCAGCGGGGTGTGGGCGGTGGCATGTGTGGCCTGGGCTCGGCCCGGCGGCATTGTGGCATGGGGAGCGATGGAGCGTGGATGGGATATGAACGAAAGAGAAGAGAGAGTGGGCCCCATCTGTTAAAATGATAGACACTGAGATTGGGTCCCACTAATCAGAATTGAAGTTGGAGCTCACATGTAGGGACCTTAAGTAGGGGTTATTGAACGAGATGCTTGGTCAATAAAGGTACCATTTTTGTTCTAGGTATCATATTTTTAAACCTAGATCAAGATTCAATGAATTTTAGAGTTTAACATTCGAACCCATCCGCCATGAGAAGTTTAAGTTACAAACAACTTATACACGTGTCTTTTTTACTGTTTACTTTTTCAAGAAAATGAACAGGCTTACTTACAGAAGGAGTTCCTTCAACTATATTTTGTACGAAACGTATATAGAATAACTTGCTCAACTAAATTTTACCATTCAACTAAGCTTATGTAAACTTTATTCAAAACAACTTAATCTGGCTATTTTTGTAATAAAAAAAGGCAAGCAATGCCCCCAAGGCATCTTACTTTCTGATAGGTGGACCCGGGCACGCCCTCCCACTCGGATTCCGTACTGATTCTCCGCGTCCCATCCTGGGAGGTGGCCCGCGGGCCGGGGGGCGGCGGCCTCCACCTCGTCATGGAGTACGTCGGCCCCAGCCTCGACGCAGTCATCGCCGCGCGCCGCCGCCGCCGCGGCAAACACCCGTTCACGGAGGCCGAGGCGCGCCGCGTGATGGCGCAGCTGCTCGCCGGCGCCGGGTCCATGCACGCGCGCGGCGTCGTCCACCGCGACCTCAAGCCCGGGAACGTGCTCGTCGGCGAGAGGGACGGCCGGGTCAGGATCTGCGACCTCGGCCTGGCCAGGTCGTCCTTCGCCGCGCCGCCGCGGCCGCCGGTGGACGGCCCGCCGCAGCACGAGGGCACGCCCGGGTACATCGCGCCGGAAGTGCTCCTGTGCGAGGAGGGATGCGGCGATGGGGGCGCGCCCGTCGACATGTGGGCGCTCGGGTGCGTCATGGCGGAGCTCGTCGCCGGGGAGAAGCTCTTACCAGCGGACAACCTGTACCAGCAGCTGATCGACATCGTCGACCTCCTGGGAATCCCCGACGACGTGTCGCTGATGCCGCTGGGCATCGCGGCGGCGGCGCCGAGCAAGCTGCGGGAGAAGGTTCCGGAGGAGCGGCTGTCGCCGGCGGGCTTCGACGTCCTGCGCGGCCTGCTGGAGTACGACCCCAAGGACAGGCTCACCGCCGCGGCGGCGCTGCAGATGCCCTGGTTTTCAGCCAAGGACGACTGACGATGCTGAGTTGCAGCGACTCCAGCAGGGTCGTGAAGATGGCTGTTGCCACTTGTCAGTGTAGTGTTAGGTTGTTGATGTATTCTACTAGATTGTGTTCCCATGTGTCAGCCAGTTTATTAGATGATGAGATGATGATGCAGTGAGGAAAATTTGAGGTTTAGGTGCAGAAATAATATATATTGTTCTTTAGATTGTGGTAATGCAAAAGTGCAATCACAAACTAAGTGTAACTGAATCTGAAATTATATTTTGCATATACAACATTGCCATTGAAACCATGTTTATTTTGTTTATGAGAACTTGATGAATTCTTTGAAAGTATGCTTTGATTGGATTCTGGTCTTATTAAGTCCTTTGTAATTTCGCTATGGAATTGAGTAATTGACACATGTAACAACTTCGCCAGCTGCGAGAGCAGGGCCAACCTCGTCATACAATGCGCTAGGAACTCGATGGCAGCACCCTCACATAATCTAAGGCCAGTCCCAGTGCAAGGTTTCATGAGGTTTCATGCACATTAAATAGGGTGCCAACTCAACATTTTAGATGATGTGACAGGGAGTTAACGAGGAGAGAGATGAAATAGATTTCATCCACATGAAACTCTGTATACACAGTTTCCAACAAGTCTATGTCTTGCATGCATCGCCTAGGAAACATCAAAAGAACCATTTCATCCGTAAATTTATTGTCTCCTTGCTAATGTGGCATTCTTGGAAACACGAAAATAAAATCCCCACTGGGACTAGCCTAATGAAACAAGCACGGGCATGACGCATTCTTCCGATAAGATTGCGATGATCAAATATCAATGTGTATTCAGCAGTGGTGTCAATTGGAGTAACAGTTCACAGATCACATCAACTGGATTCGACAAGGTCCACTATTCGAATATGATCCCGTAAAGTCATATATCAGTTTCATACTATTAGCTAGATACAGTTTTATTGCTGACCTTCTGTAACCTTTAAACATGTTGCATCCCCTTCGCACAAGAGAGACAGGGAGGATGCACAATACTAATGATAACACAGAAAGTCGCACTCCACACACCTCTCATCTCTGTATACAACATATACCACCCGCTGCAAAAACGGTGCTGTAACAACACCGCAGGTCTCAGTTCCTGCAATTCTATTCTCCGAGTAAACTTGACATCCACCCATTGATCCAGAATCACCGCTTCTTAGCTGTATCCTTAAGCGTAAATCAATCTCCTTTTGGTACCTACAATGCCGCCTACTCACCAAAATGCTATAAGTGGGTCAGGCCCCTCACGTCATTTTGCTTTGGATTTGCCTGTGCACGTGCACAAGGAACTCGACATATGAGAAGACAGCAGGCGCCTTGTCCTCTATCAAAAAAGATCGGAAGAAATCGCCTGCAGGGAACCAGACATTCATTTAGTCAAACACAGGGGGAGGGGGGAGGGGGCGCATAGAAACAACCAAAGTTCACAGATGGTTCAGAAGACTAACCAGATGGCTCACCCCTTCTGCATAATTTTAGCCTCAAGTATGAGCATCTCTGGCGTCTTATTTCATTTACAACTTCGTTAACCTTCCTCGACAGTTCATTGTCAAATTGCTCCAATACCAACTGCAAGAAAGTCATACGTTAGGTAACTAGGACCAATGCAGAAATTGTATACCCTGAACTTCCCGACAGAGATCTAATCCATATGGTTATATACCAAGGACACATGCTACGGCAAACAAACAGCTTCAAGAATAGGAGAAACCGCAAACAGACTTGCCTGGCCTGGTAATGCAGCCAGAGAAGAGATGCCGAATATTTGTTCGAGGGTGGCCGGATTTACCATATTTCCTACATAAATTAGACCATCTTCTCCATTTTCCAATAAATAAACCCCATCTTCTTGTATGTTTTCACTATTGAGCATAAGGGGACTGGGTATAAGCGAATCATCATCAGCCTGAAAATAATGCCAATAATTTAGATAATCTGTCCCTCGAAAAGGAAGAACAAAAACTCAGCTTTAATCAATGTTGCAACTAGTACCCTTGATGCGAGATCATGGATAGGAATCAATCTAGGGAACACCAATGGAACAGCTAGTACTACAGAAATTGAGGAGACAAGAGACATCCAATAGGAACGATCATCCAATCGTCCATCGGGTCTCAAGCCTACACTTTTGACCAATGCTGAAAAAGAAAGTGAAAATGTTAGTGGAATCAATTGACATAGAAGAAACAAAGTAAAACACTCGTCTGGCCATAATCATACCTAAAGTATACAAGGGCAGCAGTTTTAGAGCCTCCGGGAGAATCAACTGCCCCGATGAGGTAACAGACGCGCAATGTTTGCGGTATGATTGCAGAATATTTATGCATGTATTTGTTGCTTCATCCCGAATACGGGGCATTGGAGATGTCGGGATGCCATTAGCAGCTGTATGGTACAAGAATGTTAGTGTCATCCAGAATATTTCATAGGTGATGAGTTTGAGTAAAAGGGTTTCATTCAGGTGCTTCTGCTAAAAAAACGTTTTCTCAATAAGCTGAATTATAAAGCCAGAAAAAGTGGACACCATTTTTACCTTGCTTCAGGAAGCATGCAAATTGTGTCTCCAGATCAGCATACCGGAAAAGGTTGCTAAGCAAATTTGTGCATGAAAGTGATAGGTTTATAACTCGGATCCTTCTTTGCCCATACACAGTAGTATAGAGAAGCGCGCACTGAAAAGTACCAGGACCAGAATGTAAGCCACAAAAGCAAACACAATTTTAGCAATTAATCCAATATAAAGTCAATACCCATGCTTGACGACAACTAAATCATGCTTAGACTAAACCTTGCAAAAATCACAGTTCTGAATATTCAAAGCAACCAGTACAGTCAACATCATCAATGGAATGGAAACAAAAGACTACTACAAGAAATACATCCAGCTATAGTGATAATTGTAATATAATTGTGCTTCGATACATTATTACCTTTCTTGAGAAAAGGTTTTGATTCTACTCAATTTGATTTTTGTGATTAATAGATGTATATTTTAACAGAAATTTTTCAGAATCATCAAAAAGGCATATGCTTCTTACACACTAGTGTAGTCAGACAACCAAAGAAAGTAAACAGTTTCAATTCATTGAACCTCATTATTATACCTGGAAGCCACATTCCTCATTTTCTGGTAACTTATCATCATGCTTAAACGTGACCATCACAGTTTTGTCAGAATCAATCTGCACCAGCAAAAAATATCATCAAGGGAAATGTAAAAAAAAGATATAGGACTGGTTAACGCAACTGAAAAAACTCGAACAAACATGAATAATGGAATAAAATACGGTAATAATAGTTATATAACAGTAAGCATCAGATACAAGGAGGAACATGATTTGAGCAGTGCCCTTATCTAAACACAATGACAATACAATTTAAGTCTTCTATTATAATATATGTCCTGTTTTTTTAGAAAGAGGATAATGTGTAACATAAAAAGTTGCTAAAGGGACATGTTTCTAAAAGGTTGACATGGGTAGTTTCAGTTGCAGTACAACATATATATTTCTATTGTTAATTAAAGCAAGCTAATGTCCACATTGAACTGCAGAGGCAAAGCTTCATATTGCAGGTGATACCAATAATATTAAACCAAATTTACTGTGCACCAGTATTAAGAACTGACCGCTGGGAGATCAATGTCAGTAGGAACACGCTTGCAGAAATTGCCAAAATAGTCCTGAACTTGGAGACCCTGATTAAAAGTTGTAAGGAAGTAAGTCACATTCAGACTCTTAACATAAAATGCTGAGGAAAAATGATCTGAGATTAGACTCACCTGACTGCACCTGACACGCATAACAGCCTCAAAACCCTGGGGTCTACTGATATTCCATCTAAGATCGTTAAAGAGCTTGGCTGGATCTGAAAGGGCAGAAAATGGATAATAGTAGTAAACCTGCAAAGCAAAAATAAATAATGAAAAACTGTCAGATAAAATCATATAAAAAAGTAAGTAATGAAAAATTAACTATTTTTTAACTGGGAGAATGGCTACCCGGCCACCTGTTGTCTGGGGCACAACAGATATAGAAGCAATATCAACGTAAGATTGTGTAGTGAGGAATACATCCACACAGACCTGAAAAGTGGGGAAAACAATGTCACCACAACAAGCCAGCTCTTAACCAAGAAACAAAAAACTCAAGCGCTTAACATATCATGCCTGATACTCAGCAAATTCTAGCGCCATTGTCTTGAGAGTATTGTCAACAGGCTGCAAAAGTTTATGGGCTTCCTGAGAATCACACAAAATTGTTGGTGTGTTAACTGGGCGTTTCCAATAAAGGAACATGTGCAGTTAATGAAACAGATACATCATGGAAGTTTGGATCTTATTTGTATTATTAGCGAAGGTAAAAAAAAGGTATATGAAATAAGCTATACCTTGTCACCAGTCGTAACGTTTGCTCTGCCCTCAGCTTCCCTAGCAGACAAAGAACCAACCCCAAGCGATGGCAGCACTGCCAGCAATGCACATTGTTAATAGAAGAGCATTTAAGTTTCAAACTTGAAACACTGAAAAATCCCACAGAAGGTACTCCGTATTTGGGGTAAGTTACAGAATTGAAACAACCTTAACAGGCCAAAAAAAAAAGATATAAACCCACTTGCTCGACTTGAAGTAAAAATGCCATTTTGGCTTACGAAGATCATCTAAACAACTTATGTGGATAGTGTACATCACTAGGTCATTTATAGCACTGTTATTCCGACAAATAAAAGGTATAAGTTGGTGGACTGGAATGTACTACTTGTTGGTTGTAACAAAGGAACAGACAAAGATCAAATTTCAACATAGTGAAAACATCGCTCACTAATTAAGCCCGCATGCATCTAAATAACAAGTGCCCAAGCATACTAAGGACCCACTTAGCAGAGTTGGAGTTGGAGAAAAAAACAATTCTTAGCTTATCGCTGATTAGTTAACAAGTATACCTGATTGGAAAACAAGAAGTTTTCCACCAGTAGATTTGATCGCCAGGAAGCCAGCCTAGAGAAAAAAGAACAAAATTATCCAATCAACCATGAGAGTAAAAATCTGAAACAAGAATCTTAGTTTGCATAAAAAAATTGAATTTGATCTGTTGCTCAGCAAGACTTAATGCCAAATGGAAACAGAACTAGCTTCCAGAAAACGTAAAACCAGTACCTTCATAGCTGCTCCAAAAGCAGAATCAGCAACCCTATTATTCTCGAACATGTTCGGGATACTTTCCAGCAACTGCTCCAGGTTCTCCCGGCACTAAAACCACAAAGGAAAGGTTGGAATGATAAGAAAAATGCTTCCGATAACAATCAGTTTCTCTTAAATCCTTATGACAAAATGAAATAAAAAGTACTGCCAAATTTCAGCTGCTCAAATACAAACCTCGGAAACTGGGAGGATAAGATCTGTCTGAAGAGGTGTATATACATCTTGAACATCGGGAACAATGAGCATCAAAGGCTGCAAGAGAAAGAAGGTTACATGGATGTTTCGCATATCTAAGATTCATGCAGAATTAAACTGTATTTAGAAAAAGATAAAAGGTGGCATAAAGAAATGATGTTTCTACACACAAACATATATGCTCTTTCACCAGGAGAAAAGAATAGATAAAATTCTAAGCGAAAATATGGTCAAATGAAGAAACAGAACTACTGATTAATTTCAAGAGTTTCACAAAACTGAGATACAGTTAACATTCCACATCTAAGGGTCCGAATCCACACAGTTTTGCGTCAAAACAAAAACACTCAGAATGTTGTTGCTGTGTTCTGCTGCCCTGCACAGCTGAATCTCATTTGTTCAGAGAATAACTCTAAATCGAGAATTGATGTTATGGCCCCAAACGAAAAGCCATGGCAACGTAAAACCAAAACATGTCCTAACACTGAGGACAAGTTTAAAGAAACTGCAAGTTGCAATACAGTGTCTAATGTGCCTTCAAAGAACTGCTGTGAAGACTCTGAATACCTGCTGCTGAGCACGTTTAAGACTGTAGAAGTGAATAGCAGAATCAAAGGTGGCAATTCCAACCATTGTCCGAGGACCTTCCTACATAAGGCAGAAAAACAGTCAGCGTCGCAAATCAAATTTCATTCCTTAATATTTTAATAAAATAATCCATCAAGCCTGCCACTACATGTGATCAAATGTTTTGGTCTTTAAAAATGTTCACTCCATATGGGCACATGGATATGAACTCCTGCGAATGAGCTTCAATCCATCGGTGGTTTTAATAAATCAAGCCATGCCAAACCATCAAAAGTACAACATTCACTCCATGTTCTTGTTCAGTCATTGCGCCATTATGTAGATGTCAAAAGCCAACTAGAGCAATACACAAAGAGAACTGAGCCAAAAGTATCACCATACACCTATGACCTACCTAACAATACTCAAAACTGATAACACAACAAATAGTCAGAACTAGAGCAATTATTACTGTACTATATGGCTCATAAAAACTATAATGTTCACACAGGTATTATACAAGTTCTGTTTAGGGGAGAAAATTCCGGATGAAATCTGTGCAGTTCAATTTGTCACTATGGTATACATGATTTAAAGAAGGCATACAGTGGTGTATATGTTCTGAATCAGATTAAAGAGTACAGTGCACAGAACTTACCGGCAGATCTGAAATAGCCTGAGCAATTGCACTGCAAGCTGCAGCAGTTGCACCAGTTTGTATAGCATTCATAGAGACGTCAATAAGGAAGAAATATACAGCAGGCATTGGATCACGAACCTGAAAAATTATTATGAGGGGTTCTCATTGAATTGTGCAAAAGGCAAAGCAACCAAGAAACTACAATACAACAAAAGGACAGTTTGTCCAATGAAACTCATTTTTTAAAAAACCTACTGGTCCAACCTCCATAAATTTGCCAGTTTCAAGTGAACTGAATAGTGGCAGGAAGAAAAATAAGTACAGTTGCATCATATAGAAGATACAAGTTCTAAGCAGACTATTTAATACATATAGTATGAAGTAGATGTTAAAAGGACATCATGGATTAGATAAGCACAAACCAGAAATTCCTTTGTCGCAACAAATTCAACTGTTCCTCTACATAACTCAGGCCTGTCATCAGCATCACGACGCCTACCATCCGGCCCCAAGTTGCACATGTAGTCCCTAGGGGTATCATTTCTGAATCCTACAGAGTTTGGGATCATTATATATTGAAGTTATATAGCTAATATATGTGACGTGCTGAATAAAATTTAAAAAACTTGCTGACAACAAGGATAATAAAGTGACAAGCAAACAAGAAAGGTAACAAGGCTGTAAGAACTTTGTAAGAATTTCATAGAGGCAAGTTCACAGAATGTCATATGTTTTATTCATTTAAAAGCAGAGGCAGGTAGCAAAAATTTAACCAGCAGCAGTAAGTGGTATTATATATAAGACTAAAACCAATGCAGCTTAAGCCCTCACCACATAAATTACAGATGAAATGCCTCCCTTGGTCAACAAATTTCATGAAAGGATTTATGTACGCTTTGCAACGAGAACATCGAATGGGTCCCATCTCTCCAAAGTCCACGAGCTAAAATATGAGGCAATGAGTTAAGCTTCAAACTAGAAACAAAATAAACATACGGCAAATTATTTTGCTGAATAGAATTGTGACTAGATTACAGTACAGTTTACATTCATGGAACTGGTGAGTGTATTATCACTACATTACAACTCCTCAAAATAAGATTGAATTGCCAATTAAGCTAACAATAAACCAGCCAATAGAAGGAACAAGCAACAAGTAGGAAAACTACCTAACGCAGGTGATTGCAAGTTACACTTGTATACATCAGTAGGAAAATCAATTGACCATTGTAACCAAGAAAACAAACTGTTAACTTCATACATCAGTATGTTTAGGAGTTGGACTATGTAATATTTAATTTGTAGCATTAAATTTTTTAGCAAGGGCTTAGATAATGAAATCAACACCAAAGTTAACTGATTGCAGACTTGCAGTGCATGTGCCAAAATTAGGGACAATTGATGATTAATTGCTCAGTCCACTCAAAAGGAGGCAGGTTCAGCCATATAACCATTAAGATTGAACATTTGTGTTTGCAACACCTAAGCTAAGGGTGGTAATACACTAATACTCTTTTGCAAGCTCAAATCAACTACTGATGGTTGCAATGTACAACAAAATATAGAAAAACAGTTTAGGTTGAAGCCCATAAACTACGCTAGCGCAAGTTACGTGCCACAATAACTTCTTGCGGATGGGAGTTTCCAATTTCATTAATAGATTTATTTAAAGTATGCACTACATCAATTAAAGTACTGTAAGTTGCAGTTTAGTGACATTATCATTGCGATGCATCAATGCAGATTTCATTGATCTGATTGTTATTCTAAGTTAAAACATCAACAGTTGAGTTCATTATAGTACCTACCAAAGTTCATTACAGTACCTACCAAATTGGTTATCAATTTAAAAAGTTCACTGAACAGGTGCAGTGTTTCTCTTTTCTTTTTCTGGGGGGCAGGGGTGAGGTGCAGTGTTTCTCTAGGTGCATGAAGTGACAACAAAATACCTGAATAGGTTCCTCAGATGGGTGAGGAAGAGAGAAAGGTTGAACCATCAGAGCTAAAGGCATGCCCGACGTTGTCAAGAGATCACCAGTACAAGGTATCTGATAGAACATGAATTAGCAGCAGACTAAAAAGGAAACAAAGACAGCAGAGAATTACAAGCTACCTGATTCACAGTGCACCGCATTAAACGGGGGCTACAGTTCCCAGTGTCCTTCACAATAAACTCGCTCGATGCAGCCTGTGATCAATAAGTTACTCTTACATAAGAGGCAGGAACGGTTTTGGCCTGCAACAAAATCTGAATAAAAATGGAACCATTTACACAAAGACATACCGGAGGAACGGTTGCTTGGCCACCTTGACGAGTCTCATAAATGATGACTGATGCTTCAGGCATTGGCCGTGGAATTTGATTAGGATCAATTTTGGATGGGGTTGAGACCTGGGTTCCAGCATGTGGAGAATACGGTATAGTCGGGGTGCCAGGGGGTCCTAGTGTGTTTGGCTGCATGCTACCAGGAATGCCTGGCATTCTCATAGGTGGCTGCATAGCACCAGATCCAGCTCCCTACAAATAATTTCATAAAGCATGTCAGAAGGATGGCCTCTAAGGTTCCAAGAACCACAGGAGTTTTAAGATTCAGTTCTTCACTTCTCATGCACTATGAAATCATATGTTTCTCACACACTATGAAACCATACACTTGACAATAAATTAAGTTTCTTTTTTTTCTCAGCCTGATATTTGATCATACTCACAAGAGTATTGCTTCTAAACTATTAATCGCAACACCCATGTATTCCAAATGAAATCCACAATTCCACATACATCTTATGGTAGGTTAAACTAATAACTAGATAAACATAAGCAACACAAAACTTTTGCAACTTAACCATTTATAAACCATCAGAATATATAATTGAATAGAAAATATAACGTCTGTCTCTTATACACATCTAGATGTGTATAAGAGACCTGAATGGTGGTGGAGGCTGCTGCGGAGCCCCAAAGCTCGGCGGCATTGGCTGCGACGAAGCTGCCGGCATTGGCCCAGGCTGGCCGGGGAATGTAGGCCGCGGCCCGCCAAACGTTGGTGGCCCCGGCTGCGACCCCACGGCAGGAGGCCCACCGAACGGCGGAGGTTCTGAAACCGCGCCAGGCGGGCCACCGAACGGCCGCGCCTGGCCCGGCGCAACGGAGGGGCCGCCGAACGCCGGCGGAGCCTGCGACGTCGCACCGGGACGGCCTCCGAACGGCGGAGCTGCCTGCGACGCCGCAGCAGGAGGGCCACCGAACGCCGTTGGCGCCTGCGTCGCCGCGGGAGGAGGGCCACCGAACGGAGTAGGCGCCCGGGACGCCACCCCGGGGGGTCCGCCGAAAGGCGGCGCCTGCTGCGACGCGGCACCTGGAGGCCCGCCGAAAGGACGCGGCTGCTGGGACGCGGCACCTGGAGGCCCGCCGAAGGGAGGTGCGGCACCTGGAGGCCCGCCGAACGGAGGCGCCGGCTGCGACACTGCCCCCGGCGGCCCGCCGAAGGGCGGCGCGGCGGACGCCGGCGCCCGCACGAACGCGGGCGCGGGCGGCTGCCGGGGAAGGCGGGCCGGGCGGCGGCGGGAGCGCCCGGGCGGGCGGCGAAGGCGGGCGGCGGCGCCTGCTGCGGCGTGAGCCCACGTGGCGGCGCGCCGCCGCGGGAGATCTGGAGGTTGGCGAGCGCCCCCGGGAGCGCCCCCGCGCCCGGCGCGGTAGGGTTTTGCGCGGCGAACGGCGGAGGCGGCGCCGGCCGCTGCTGGTGCTCCGGCGACGCCATGGATCGCGGCGGGGCGGGGATCGGGATCTGGGCGCGGCGCGCGGTTGGGATGGGAGGAAACTAGGAAAGGCGAGGGGAGGGCGCCCTCGCGTGCTCGCTCGCTCTCGCTCTGTCTCCGCTTCCTTTCCTTCGTGTCAGAGCATGGGATCGGCCCAAGCGTTTCCTGCGCGTCCTGGTCTCGTACTCGTGCTCGCGCCGTGCAGGTGATGGCGTGCGGCCTGCCCCGCGGTCTCGGCCTGTCGGGCCCGCATGTCATCGAGGGTAGATGTCCGGATCGGGGTGAGCTACGGTGGTGGCGTGTGGGTCCCGCTGGGTACCCCGGGCCCGCATGGCGGTGGGCGTCGCGGGGTTGTGGGTGACGTGGCGGCAGCGTATTGGGCGGGTTGCGGGGAGGGGCGTGGGCCCGGACGTGGGCCGCGGCCACGTTGGCCTCCGCGCTGACGCGGTGAAGAAACGCGGCCGAGGGAATCATGCTGGTAGGGAGACCTCGGTATCGTATAGGTAAACAGGTCATCAACCTTCGTTGTGGGGGATTTGTCTGCGTCGTGTCGAGGTAACAGGCACTAGTGATTTGCGCCGGGGGCGCGCAAAATTTGATATACAATACATACACATAGCATTGTTCTGAACTCACTGAGCAATTGAGTCCGAACAGTCAAAAATATAGCTTACGGAAGCTCTGGATTCAATTTACATGAATGTATATTGCAGTGCTTTAAGCAAATAAATCAAACTCTACGATGATCGAGCATCAGGAAGTATACACAGTTCACAAGAGTGGCAAGTCAAGTGAGGATACATAATTTACAGTATAGTGGTGCCGGCAGGGCCTAAACAAAGTCTTCAATTTTATTATTGGAACAATAGTAGAGGTGACATAGACGAAATTGACGTCGTTGCGACTTGTGAACCAGCTGTTTTCTTCAGGCTGGTGAACGTGGTTTGCAGAGGAAATGAGGGGAAGAAAAAAATTGATCATATAAGTGAGCTGAATCTTCCATGGTAACATTTCATGAACAGCGCTTGGAGTTAAACAATTGTGTTTCTATTCCCTTGGCTCACAATCATAATCTGTGAGTTTTTTGTGTAATTGTAGCAGAGGCACTGAAGTGAAATAGTAGCAGTTTATATCAGAATGAGATGCTGTCGACCTGTGTAAATGTATCCATATACCTACGACTGCGTGGTAGTAGCCTGTTTGGGTCATCTGAGCTAGCAGAGTTGTATTCTGAGTAGATTGTGACATTTGCATATCTTCTAATTCATTTTGGACTGCCACAAAGAGAAGAATATAAGAAAGTAGGTCGATGGGAGTGTTGACAACTCTACATTAATTTAACATAGGCATAAAGAAGTAAGGTTATTGTTGTCGTCTTTACCATTGATATGCTCTTGAAAAGCTTCAGCCACTACCTTTGGGTCCTGAAGAAGCTATGCTGATCGTTATTTCAATGTTATATCAAAATGCAAATGGCTATATAATAGAGATTCACAAATGGTATAGTTGAGTACAGTACCTCTGTTTATCTGGGCTTAATTTGTAGAACAATTCATCAAGGTCAGCGCGTACGGATGGGTCTGCTGCCCAATGCATATTGTTATGTTTCTTTGGCTCATTGTAGGGGCTTGTGTGAAGGTTCAAAGGGAATATATGGACACCCATGGCATGACCATAAGACAGATCTAAGCAGTGGGTGTTAGCCTGTTATGTATTGCTTGCATGCTCTATGCGTAGCCATTGATAATACAAATGCTGGTGTCTCCATAAAACCCACAAGTTTGGATGTTGCATTAGGGAAGGCAATTTTTGTTAGACGTTTGGAGAGGAGGACCTTTGATGTCAATTGCCACCTTGGTGTTCCATGGAAGCTTTTTGCATCGATACTCATTTGTCCATTGCAAGAGGCTAATAGTGAAGTTGGGTCCTATGGCTTGATGGTGGGTTAGGACAGTGTCTCGGATCTGTGACGTGAAGAATTCAAGGACGAAATCAGATGGGAAGCTGGATATGTTGGTTGGTTAAGCTGCAATGCTGCAGTTGTTTTGGACATCTAGGTAAATGTATTTGATGAGAGGCCTGGTTGTGGATGGTGCTACTGGAATACCTACAAGAGCATTGGCAAGTTGTTCCTCTCTTCTTTATTTCACCGGTCACCTCAACAAAGCATATTTCACCATCTTTAAGAATGGTCTGTAAGAGTAAATAAATAGCAAGTTCCATATATTCTGCAGGAGCAAAAATAGGCAATTTTACTCGGAGCAGTAAAATAATTACCATAGTTGATGCTCCGTAAATCAAAGACTGATGAGTTGATGCTGCGGTTTTACATTTGTGTTATTCTGCAGCTGTGGATCTGCTGATTTAGCAGGAAAAAATATGAGTTCAAGAAGCTTCAATGGATCTGGAGTCCATTGCAGGCTATTAAGATTCAGTTACTGGTATTGCCAAATTATAGATAACATACAGACAGATCTCTAACCAAAGTGCAGAGTGAAATGTTACCTGCTTTCAGTAGCATCTTCGCAACGGTCTCATAACTGAGCATAGGCCTAGAAAATGCATATTAATTTAGAAGCTTCAATGTGTCGAGGTAAAATATAACAAAGATCTAAAAATAACCAATAGATCTTCTGCATTGGCATTTCCACAATTAATGTTACATTGTAAAATTCCAAAGTTGTTTAGTTGAGCTGTTGAGGTGAGTGAAACCAGGACAGAATTGGCTATTGCATACAGAGTAAGCGATTTAACATATTTTTTCAAAGGATCATTTCATTGGCTTGCATACCAAATATAGTACCATTCCATTGACCTACATAGCCAATATATGGTATGTATAATGGAGGCGGAAACAGCATTATACCTAAAATGATGGGAGGGACTTAAGTTTCTTTTGTGCTGCAAATTATCATTCCATTAATCTGCATTCAGATATAATAATATAAGGGAAGTATATTGGAGGCAATAAACTGAACTATACTGCAAGAGTGCAAGACACCACTGACATAGCAGGTATACGAAAGGAGCATAACCATTTTATGTAGCATCAGATTTGACTGACTAAAGGAGCAGGAAACATTATCTGAAGAAGAAATTTCAGTTAGGCGTCACGCTAATCATTACATGAAAAATCTGTCAAATATGCCACCATCTGTGTATAGGTCTAAATGAGTAACAATCTAAAACAGAATTTCACACAGGAAGGGCCCTGCCATATTAAAACAAACCACACATGCCTTAACATCAAGAATATTATCACTAACCATAGCATTGAAATTAATTGATCCAATATTTCGAAGAAACAGATCATTTTGCCAAATCTAAGATACAAATATGATTTGGGAGGGCATCACAAGGCCAGCTAAACAGCCAATATCATTGCACTAATGACACCAGGATATTTATTGTTAGCCCTGCAGAACTTCCATAATCCAAAATCTATATTATACATGGAAGTACTATGCAGAACTTAGTATATACAGGCTCCAGGAAGCTATGCATTGATGGATCGGTTTGCAATGATGGGCAAGGAATTGGGGCTGTTTTGATCTCTCCAAGTGGTGCCGTATTTGAGTTTTCAAACCGATTGGAAGAAAAGCGAACCAATAATCAAGTTGAATATGAAGCTCTTCTATTCGGCTTGGAATTTTTGCAAGACATGGGAATAAAGCAAGTTGAGGCTTTTGGTGATTCGCTCCTGGTGGTACAACAAGTGTCAAAGGTATGCCAATGTTATAATGGTTCATTAAATGCATATCTTGATAGATGTCTTGATATCATTGCTTCTTTTGATGAATTTACTATCAAACATATTCCAAGAGAAGAGAATGACAAGGCAAATACTCTGGCTCAGAAAGCATCTGGTTATATGGTTGCAAAGAAATATTTCTATCTCCAAAAACCGATGCAAACAAAAGCCGAGGTTCTGGTTCTGGACGAACCAGTCACACCGGTTTCAGAAACCGGTCACACCGGT
>OAMR01001209.1:76137-108276 GCA_900205405.1 Echinochloa crus-galli
ATTATTTAGCATTGTTGGGAACAAGTATGGACTTTTCATTGTGGATGATTTTTCTCGCTTCACTTGGGTTTTCTTTCTACAAGACAAGAGTGAAGCTCAAGCAACTATCAAGAGATTCATAAGAAGAGCTCAAAATGAGTTTGAATTGAAAATCAAGCGTATTAGAAGTGATAATGGGACGGAGTTCAAGAACACCAATGTCGAAGAATTTCTTGATGAAGAAGGCATAAAGCATGAGCTCTCTGCTCCATACACACCTCAACAAAATGGCATTGTTGAGAGGAAGAATCGAACCTTGATTGAAATGGCAAGAACCATGCTTGATGAATACAAGACTCCGGATATCTTTTGGGCCGAGGCGATCAATACGGCTTGCCATGCCACTAATCGCCTCTATCTTCAAAAGTACTTGGGCAAGACTCCGTACGAGATCCTCACCGGTAACAAACCAAAGGTGCACTACTTTCGAGTTTTTGGTTGCAAATGTTACATTCTTAACAAGAAAGCCAAAAGCTCAAAGTTTGCACCTAAGGTTGATGAAGGTTTTCTACTTGGTTATGGTACTAACGAACATGCCTATCGTGTTTTCAACAAAGCCTCCGGTTGTGTTGAGATCACGGTAGATGTGAAATTTGATGAATCAAACGGCTCTCAAGTAGAGCAAGTTGTGAATGACCTTGTAGATGAAGAACTGCCAAGTCAAGCAATTAAGAAGCTAAGTCTTGGAGAAGTGAAACCTCAAGAATCTCAAGAGGATGATGAAGAGCAAGACCAAGTCTCGGAAACCATGTTCAATCATGATCCGTCATCATCAACAAGTGTCGTACCTCCAAATTCCTCACAAGATCAAGATCAAGCTCATGGTGACGATCATGATCATGACCTAGATCAAGGGGGAGTTCAAAGTAATGACACTCAAGATGAAGAGTCTCACAATGAAGGTGATGATGATGGACCCATCCAACGACAATCAACATTTCCACATCCAAGAGTTCATCAAAGCGTTCAACGGGATCACCCCGTTGACAATATCCTTGGAAGCATTCAAAGAGGGGTAACTACTCGTTCACGCTTAGCAAATTTTTGTGGATTTTACTTGTTTGTCTCCTCTTTGGAACCTCTTAACGTAGAAGAAGCTCTTGGTGATGCGGATTGGCTCACTGCCATGCAAGAAGAGCTAAACAACTTCACAAGAAATGAAGTATGGGAATTGGCCCCACGACCCAAGCAAAATGTGATTGGCACCAAGTGGGTTTTCCGGAACAAGCAAGATGAAAATGGAATTGTCACAAGAAATAAAGCTAGATTGGTTGCTCAAAGATTCATTCAAATTGAAGGACTTGACTTTGGTGAAACATATGCTCCGGTGGCTAGGCTTGAATCCATTCGTATTCTTCTAGCCTATGCCTCTCATCACAACTTCAAGTTATATCAAATGGATGTGAAGAGTGCATTCTTGAATGGGCCTCTTGGTGAGCTAGTGTATGTGGAGCAACCACCAGGCTTCGAAGATCCCAAGCACCCCGACTACGTCTACAAGCTCCATAAGGCGCTCTATGGGCTTAAACAAGCACCTAGAGAATGGTATGAATGCCTTAAGGATTTTCTTCTCAAGAATGGCTTTGAAATGGGCAAAGCGGATTCTACTCTTTTCACTAGAAAAATAGACAAAGATTTATTTGTTTGTCAAATATATGTTGATGATATAATCTTTGGTTCTACTAATGAAAAGTTTTGTGAAGAATATAGTAGAATAATGACCAAGAGATTTGAAATGTCAATGATGGGGGAATTGAAATTCTTTCTCGGATTTCAAATCAAGCAACTAAAGCATGGCACGTTCATATGTCAAACCAAATATACAAGTGATATGCTCAAAAAGTTTGACATGGCCAATGCTAAGCCCATCAAGACTCCAATGCCCGTGAATGGCCATCTTGATCTCAATGAGGAAGGTAAACCCGTCGATCAAAAGGTATATCGCTCCATGATATGCCGGTTGCAAGGTAGATCGAAAGAGCACAACGGGGACTTGTCAATTTCTTGGCCGGTCCTTGGTGTCTTGGAGCTCTAAGAAACAAAATTTCGTTGCGCTATCCACTGCCGAGGCCGAGTATGTCAGGCAAACCTTGAGTGACTTTGGTTGTGAGTTCAAAAATATCCCACTCTTGTGTGACAATGAGAGTGCCATCAAACTAGCAAACAACCCGGTCCAACACTCAAGAACCAAGCACATTGACATTAGACATCATTTCCTTAGAGATCATGAAGCCAAAGGAGATATCGCCCTAAGCCACGTTGGAACCGATAAACAACTAGCCGATATCTTCACCAAACCCCTCGATGAGCAAAGGTTTTGTTATTTGAGGAGTGAGCTAAATATCTTGGATTCTCATAACTTGGCTTGACTTGTTGCATACACAAATGTTTGTTGCCTAGACTAGATGAAAAATTGTTTTATCTCATTTTTGTGTGAGTTTTTCAAAATATTTGATCTTGTGATCTTTGGATCATTTCTTGTCTCATATTGATCATAGTTATGTAGTGATGTTTGTTGCTGATCAATTTTGAGACAAGTTTCTTATATGTCCATAGGCTATATCTCTCAAAATCATCAATCTTATCTCATCTAGAAAATTCTCTATTCTTGCTGAAATCTGCCTGCCCGGATCTTCCGACATTTCATCGGAACTTACCCCAAGAAGTTCCGGGCGGCTCTGTCTCGAAGCTCAACATCCTCTCAGCTTTCGGATCTTCCGGTCTCCGGATCATCCGGCCCTGCGTCGGATCTTCCAGGCCTGATGGATGCCGGAGCTTCTTTGCATCTTTCGAAATTCACAGGTGCCGGAAATTCCGACCCTCCGTCGGATCTTCCGGCCTCTGCGCGACCTATATATACAGGGACTTAACCGTTATCTTATTTTTCCCCTCTTGTTTCATATCAAACCAGCCCCTCTCTCTCCACCTCTCAACCCCTTGCGACGATTTTGGTATTCAACCGTGGGATTGCAGATCTTTGGTCTTCTTTTGATTCCGCAAGGCTCCAAGACTCGATCTCTATCAGATCTTCCGGAGTTTTCGCGGGAAAATCTCAAAGGTATCTCATTCAAACTTCCCTTCGCCCGATCTCTCAATGTAGGTTGTTCTAGCGGATTTCCCTCGGTGAATCATCTCATATACATGTCTAGAACACTTCCCTATGATATCATGTCGATTGGTGGGCTAGAAGTTCGATTTCTCAATTTTTAGGGTTTGCCTGACTCTGTCGGATCATCCGACCATGCATCGGAAGTTCCGGACCCCGGAACTTCCGACCCATAGCCGGAAGATCCGACATGGCTGGACAGTGCCCCATTAATTGAAGTTGCACTTCTCGATCTTGGTCGTGATCCCTTTCACCTGTGCCTTTCTAGATGGTTCGTGAGAAGATTTCTGAAAGAAAGAAGAGTACCTTGCAAGCAAGACCTAGTCATGGGAGAACCCTTGGTGACTCTTCTCCTGAGATTGAGACTGACTCAGATGGGGGCATTAGAGAAGTGGCTCGAGGCAAGCGCACCAAGAAGCAATCCGATTCTCGTGCTGTTAGAGGCAGGGGTTCCTCAAGTGGTGGAGGACGAGGCAAAGAAACTCAAACTTCATCTTCTCCTCCACGTCCAAGAACCAAGAGAGCAGCTCGCCAAGATATTACAAACATTCGATACAATGATTACATTGATCTGTCCTCTCTTGCTCAACACTGCCTAACCACTGCTATCCCTTTTCGTGCACCAGAAGATGGATCTTTGTTGAATTTCAAGTCCGCTCTAAACAGCATGAACCATTTGTGGTTCAGTGAGCATGAGGATCCTAGAACCATCACCTACAAGCAATTCAAGGGTGATCCTCGCTTTTGGCTCCCTCATCAAGCGGATTGGTATGAATCAGTTATTCTCACAATGAATCGTCCATGCACTCCAATGTATTGGATTGATTGGGATTACTTGAAGAAACAGCCAGCACCTCTCAAGCCAATTGTCGATGATGTCTATAAAAGATGTGTGGAAATGGATGTGGACAAGATTATGGCATTTCAGTGTGCATACAATGAGGAGGTTGTTGCTCAGTTCTACGCCACTCTTTGGGTAGATAAGGAGAGGGATGAGATGCATTGGACTCTGAGTGGCAAGCGTCTCTCTATCACCTTGCATGCTTTTGCAGGGTTATTTGGACTTGCTGAGGACACAGCCTATGCTCATACAAGGAATGATAACAGCAAGGTAGATCTTCACAGTGGACTTGAGCTTGATGACATGAAGCTATCCTTCATGTATAATGGTGCCTTTGGTAAAGTTATGCCGGGGAAGTACTCGGGCCTCACTCCTTTCTACAAGTTGCTCAATCATCTTTTTAGAGGGACATTGTCTCCAAGAGGTGGGATTCGAATAACATCTCCAAGAGAGCAAAGAACTTGTTGTTTCAAATGGCACCCGGGAAGCCCAAGTTTAAGGTTTTCAACTACATTTGGAATGAGATAATCGCTTGCTCTCATGATGCTTCCAGTGGTTGTCACTATGCTCCCTATATCTTCCATATGATCATGCATGTGACTGGGGTAAATATCAGGAGTGACAGGCTTCATATGCCATATCATTCTCCTCGTGGTAAAATTGAGCAGCTTCTGAAACTCAAAGGCAAGACTTATGTGAGTATCTTTACACAGCCCCCTCCTACTCATGGTGCATCATCCTCGCGAGCTCCTCCATCACACGGTCCATCCTCTTCTTATGGTCCTCCTTCACAAGGGCAAGGCAAGAGAGGCAAACTTGATTTTCTTCTTCAAGGCATGTTTGCTTGTTTCAACGCATGCTCCACTCATCTCAAGAGATCTCATGAGCATGAGAAACGTTGGGAAGAAGATCTTTGCAAAATGGACAAGCAGCACAAGGAGGCTCTTGATCTCCTTCACGTGCCCCACTCCCCTGTTCGTCAGCCTAGAGAGTTCTCTCCCCCTCCACAGCTCTACAATCCTTGGGAAGACTACACACACAAGTATGATGTTGGAGCGGCTCAACAAGTTGAAGAAGAGGAGGAAATTATTGAAGAAGACGAGAGTGGCATCGAACTGGAGGGTTCCTATCATAGTGAGCCTGAAACTGATGATAATGATGGAGATGACGATGGTGATGATGATGGTGGTGATGATGACGATGATGATGAAGCGACCGACTAGCTCCCTTTTTGGTCTTTGATGACAAAGGGGGAGTGAATTTGGCCATTGGAGACTCCTCACCGCTTATCTATCTTTTATTCATGTTTAGCTTTTGGACTTGTAAGAACTTGCATTTGTGTTATGTTTGGTGTGTGCCAAGTGAGAACTTTTATTTGTAAGACTTAATTATGGTTATTGCTAGTGTGATGTTGAACTTGTTATCTATTTCACTGTGAGATGCTTATGGTTGATGAGATGTTATTTCTCACTTTATTGTTGTGCATATCTTGTCATATGCATCACGTTGTTTTTTTGTCACACCAAGCACTTTTATGCAATGGTTTTTTTGGAAGCTCTTGCAAAATATGTGCACAAGCATTTGAGGCTATTTAAGTTGAACATGCACATATTTAGGGGGAGCCTCTCCAAAACATATTGGATGCAAAACATGAATTTTATTCCCATCTTGTGAACCCAAATTTGCATTGTCATCAATCACCAAAAGGGGGAGATTGAAAGTGCATCTAGGCACTTAATTGATTTTGGTGATTAATGGCAATAGGAATTTGGATATAATGTTGTGCATGAGCTGTGCAGGAATAAAAGTGAATAGAAAAGCAAAGGAATATGAAATGAAGGTCCCCAATTTTTATCTCTATGGTGGTCGATTCAATTGAAGATTTAAATTTTTAATTTTCGGTTTGAATTTGAGTATAGGACCACCGTACTATCAAGGGGGACGTCTTCGATTAATCTTAGCTGTCAAAAATGCTATGCTTGAGATGAAAATCCACTTGAGAGACACAAAAACCCTCTTTCACAACCTTTCTGCCGGGCCGGAACTTTGGCCGGAAGATCCGGCTAGGAAGTTCCGGGCGGCTCGGTCTCAAGTTTCTCTGGGCCGGAAGTTCCGGACGTAACCCCGGAACTTCCATGACTTGGCCATTTTTCAGCCTCTCGAGTGTCCTGAGTGGAAGTTCCGGCCCCTAGCCGGAAGATCCGAAAGAATGTTCCGGGCGGCTCGGTCTTGTTGTTTTTCCTGGCCGGAAGTTCCGGCCCGAGCCGGAAGATCCGACACATGGTCGGAAGATCCGGCCCCTGGAAATTTCTGTTACTTGTCGGAAGATCCGACCCTTTGTCGGAAGATCCGATATCCGTTCGCAGAGCACATAACGGTCACTTTTTTGGTCACTTTTTTGGGGGTTGGTATAAATACCCCCTCACCCCCCTCATTCATAGCTGCTGCTCATACATGACCTAACACTCCTCTCTAGCATTCATTCCACTCCTCTACTCCCTCCCAAGCTTGATTCTTGCAAGGATTGACCTAGGGTTTGAGTGTGAGAAAGGATTTGAGGTGTGAGACAAGAGCTATTTGCGAGCTTCCCTTTGTTCATCTCAAGAAGCATTTGAAGCAACTTTGGTTCATCGATTTGCGTTTATTACTCTTGGAGCTGCTCCTAGACGGTTAAGCGTTGTCGGTAGCTCCCATTCTTTGTGGTTTGAGCACCGGAAAGTTTGTAACACCCCTCTCTTTGTGAGAATCATTAGTAAGTAATTCTTTCTTCCTTTGTGGTTGATTGAGGAAGACTTGGGGCTAGGTGTGACAGCCCGGCTCTTTGTGAGCATCTCAACGGAGACGTAGCTCCTTTGTGGAGTAAACTTCGGAAGTAAATCCATTGTCTTCGTGTCTTTCTTGCATTTATTGTTATTTTCACTTGATTTGGCCCGATCTACTTGAATATTGGTATACTCTGATATTGATCATATTTAGAAGGTTCCTTACATTATTTGTTATCTTTGTATTCAAGTAGAATCATCAAAAGGTCTGCAGAATTCAAATCTCGAAATAGTTCTTTTCAACCCGTCGGAAGATCCTACACAGTGTCGGATCTTCTGGGGTCCGGAAGATCCGAGACTGCGTCGGATCATCCAACCACTGACAGTTTCTTTGCAGAATTTTATTGCAGGCCTATTCACCACCCTCAGTCCTAGTGTTGATCCTTTCAGTAAGGTTTTGTCAAATGCCCCCCCTCCTTGGTTTCACGTCACACTGCGCCGCTGGACCCACTTGTCGGGCTTGGGGAGAGGGGAATAACAAAAAATGGAACAAAAAATTAACTGTTCCAGGATCTTTTAGTTGTTTCCCCGCTCAATTTTTCACAAAAAGGACCCATCTAAATATACCCAAATTTATAAATCGGAGAGTTTTTCTTCATATAAATAAATGCCAACTATTAAGTTTTGATAATACATAAAACGCTGTATACACGAGAGAGCGAATATAACGTATTTTTAAAAGCGATTCGCACGTCTGGTTTCTTTACCATGGTCCACTAAAGTGACACTGTTTTAGTACCTACATGTCATAAATAAACGTACGTGGCACATGAGTTGAGACAAATGTACTCCCTCCGGTTTGGTAAAAGAAGTCGTTTTGGACAAGGTTTGAGTCAAACATTGGGAGTATAAATCATGAATAACATTTAAGTTGTTGAGTTTAGAAATGTGAAAATTATATAAATAGATTGGTCTTCGAAAATACTTTCATAAAAGTATACATATATAACTTTTTAAGAAATATTTTTTATAGAAGAGAGAAGTTAAAGTTGTGCTTTGGTGACCGTGTCGGTATCCTAAACGACTTTAGGGAGTATAGAAAGTTTAGCACGCGCGTGTCCGCGCGCGGGCATTGTCTCTATATTTTATATATTATATGTTTGATTTATTTTATACATGTGCGTGCGCACATGTGCCTTAGCTAATAATGTAAAATTATCATAAAAAGAGATGCACTGTATATTGGCACGACCAAGTACTTTTTTTTTGCAAAACAAATAAGTGCTTTCATGCCGTGGTAATCAACCAGATATGAGAATCCTAATGCTCGACTAAATACAACAATAAATTCAATGAAAATCAGTAGGATACTAGAATCAGGTGCAACAACAATTGTAATTTTAAAAATATGAAAATCAATAATATTCGACTCAGTAAACATCGACAGTTACAAAAAAATGTTTTGAAATTTTGGTGGTTGTCGGCGTGGAATTTCAGTGCAGTGTACAATTCACTTTGATCTCGGCTGTGTTTAGTTACACGTTAAATCACCAAAATTTTTAAAATTCTCTCTCCAAACTTCACTATTCACCTATCACATCAAATCTCTCTCCTCGTACATGGAACATTAAACATGGATAAATAAAAAAACTAATTACATGGTTTTGATATACACGGGACGAATCTTTTGAGCCTAGCTAGGTCGTGGCAGGACAATATCTTTTACCACAGACAAACGAAAAGTACTATAATACGATACAGTGTCGGATGTGCCATGTTCATCCAACTTTCCCTCCAAACTGCTCCCTCCGTCCCTAAATGTATGTCGTTCTCGCTTCCCTAGAAACTTCTTTGATCAAATATATAAAAATATATATTAATATTTGTAGTACATAATAGATATCATTAGATAGATATTTGAATCTAGTTTTTTAATAAATTTTTTTAGAGATTAAAATGTTGCACGTATTTTCTACGAATCGAATCTAAATCGTGGCACGAAAACCAATAGCTACATACATTAAGGGACAGAGGAGTACACCACTCGTGGCAATCCCCCAGGCCCAAATCCAATCCAACAATTTTTCCGGCTATCAATAAAGAACATTTATAGCCTGATCAACCAGAATCTGACACCTGCTCAAACCAAAAACATCCATCCTCGGCAAGCTACGCGCAGCCGCGTCGCGCCGAACACCTGCACTCCCCACCGGCCCACGCACACAGCACACTCCCCTCCCTGCTCGCTCCCCCAGATCTGAGTCCCCTCCGTCTCGCGCCCCGGTTCCCCCAATCCGCGCGCCCAAACCCTAACCCCGCGCGATCCCAATGCGCAGGTGAGAGCGACCGCCCGCCTCCGTCGGGGATTCCTTTTCCGGTGATCTGATTCCTGCCGCTGATTTCTGTTGGTTCGGGTGGACCGCGCAGGGGCCCCGGCGGCGAGGCGTTGCTCCGCCGGCGCCGCGGGCCGGCGCGGCTCTGGGTGGCCGTGGCGGCGCTGGTGGCCGGCACCATCTGGCTCTGCTCCTCCTCCTCCGTCGACCTGTTCGGCGCCTCCTATAGGGTCCAGGTGCGCTCCCCACGCCCGCGCCTGCTTTGTAAGTGCGCGGGTTTCCGGTTTCGATGTGCGGTTGGCTCTGCTTGGCCCTACAGAGTGACAATTGATGGCATTGGCATGATTGTGCATTTGTGCTGTTCCTCAATATGGGTGGCACTGTAGAAGTTAGAACTTAGAGCTCCTTAGCAGTAATCCAACCCTACTGCATGCTATATTGTGTTTGGCAGCTGCCTGGATCCCTATTAATGAATGTAGATCCACCCTATTAAAATGGGCGAATGGGACACATGATATCTGCATCACTATTGCTAATAACTTAGATCAAATCAGCACAAAGAGTGATCCTGTTTGTCATGTTGCCAACATCTGCATAGCTTCAGAGGTTTATAGCATGGTTAGAAAGCTTGGCAAGTCTTCTTTTAAGTGGATCAAATATACATCACGTGGAGTAAACTACAGAAGGTTATGGTTGTTTGAGTGCGCCTGTCAAGGAGCTGTGCAAAATTTCATAAATATTACTGTATGCTTGATCCATGATGATATTCCAGTTGGCAGTTTGCACGGATTACATTCCTTATAGCAAGAACAAGGGGTGAGAATAAAAATTGCAATGTGTTTAGTACTTTATTGTGGTTTGGGATGACAAAGTTGGGCAACACGCAGATGTAGTTTAGCTGGTATAAGGAAGCATCACCGTCTTCTATGTGGAAATGTTTACTAACAATTTGACCAGAATGTAGTGCCAAGTGGCACCCTAGCCCTAGATAGTGTTGCATTTGCAAATAATATACTCCACATATTAGGAATAATGTTAAAAAGAAACACCACAAATTTCTTAGATATAGAGTTTTGGTGTGTCACTTTTCTGGTCAGTACAGATTCATTTCCTGTATATCCATGGAATTGGACTATATAGTACCACAAAGTACATACAATGCTTATTTGAACTTTCTACCATATTATTTCTTATTGTACTGACATAGATGCTACTATTCAAGGATGTTGATGTAAATAAGTTGTGGAGAACTGCAGATTCAAATGGTTGGAGAGCATCTTCTGCACCCCGCACCCATTGGCCTCGTAAGCTTTCTCTGTACCCTTGTGTAAGTTATTGGTCCAGTTGCATGCCATTGCAAGTGAGGGTAAATTGATATACTGAAATGTAATGTATTTACTTGCAGCTCCACCAATTGAATCAGAGAGCAGTGGGTACTTGCGTGTCCGGTGCAATGGTGGCTTGAACCAACAACGTAGTGCAGTATGATTCATACAAGAAACTGTCTCTAAAGCAGCATGATTCAATCTGCAAATTTTATATTCATAGTAACATAGCTAAGAAACTTAGTATCACTGTTGTCTTGATTTTGCAGATATGTAACGCTGTTGTTGCTGCTCGAATCATGAATGCTACACTGGTACTGCCAGAGTTGGACACAAATTCGTTCTGGCATGATGAGAGGTACGCAATTTGTCTGAAATATTTTATCGTGTTGGAAGATTATTGCACATATGACTTGTGTTCTTTGTGAACCTTCTGTCTTGTCAGTAATATTTTGGGTTTATGGTGTTTTTGCCCTTACTTTAAAGTACAATTGTGATTTTGCCCTCGTTTTTTTAACTTTGTGATTTTGCCCTTACTGTTCACAAAGTCAATGCGATTTTACCCTTGGTCTTTGCGTATTTGCCCCTGTTTTGACCATTGACTAGGGGCAAAATCGCATTGACTCTGTGAACAGTAAGGGCAAAATCACAAAGTTAAAAAAAGAAGGGCAAAATCACAATTGTGCTTGAAAATAGGGGCAAGAACACCAATGCACCTAATTTTTTTCTATGAACTATGAAATATAATTAATTTCCCCGCAAAGTTCATTGCAATGTCATCTCTGTTGTATTTTTTTACCAAATATTCTGCAGTTGGATAATTGATTCACATAGTTTATAGGGTTTTCTTATGCCTAATATATGTGGGATTACCATCAGATATTTGATCTAATCCTCCACGTAGGCAGCCATGCTGATTAATTTCCTACAAGTATCTTCATCGTGGTGATTGGATATAATTTAGCACTTTGCCAGTTTGCAGTGTTAGTACTTGCTTGGAAAGGTTCGCTCTGTGTACCAGGACGCTAGGGTGACTTTTGCTGTTAAATTCTAGTCTAGGAAAGGATCCTTTTGTTTTCTAGAATATGCAGGAGGGCTGTGTACCTTTTGCATCAAGAAAAATGAAGTTTTAGTCAGAGACTGATTTCTAAGTGTACAGGCTACAGAATGCTCGCAAATTCCGTCTACATTCTAGGAATTATACCGAGTAGAAAACAACCAACTAGAAGCACAAGAAACACTATTGATCTAAGTCCTATTCTTGCAACAATAAACAACCACGATTGCTCCAGGAAGTTCCACAATGTTAGCACGACACGGAATCAATGCCTTTTTGTTCTTGTCCAAGACAGTGTCCAGCCTGAAAGTTTGCTCATAATATATCGACAAAAATAAATATATTTCTGGTCGAAAGCATGTACTGTTGACAACGCAGATATTATCAATATCTTGTAGGAGCAGCACGTGATACATTTACTTGTAGTTGTGTAGGAATCCTTATTTTCATTTTTGGGTAATGCCATCATGAAGATGTTACTGTGTCAATATTACAACAATTTGCATTTGGACTAATTAATCATTGAAAGTTGAAAACCCTGATTTTGTTCCTTTACGTTTTGGGTAATCGATTTCCAAATAATAAGGTGATTAGGCATTGCAAATGATTTACAAGTAATATGCCCTCATTCCTTATAAGATGTTTGATTTGGTAACTATGGTGAGGTCTCATGTTCTAAATTTACATTCTGTTCACCTCTTCTCTGGTTTTGTAATTACTTTCTTTGTCAACTTTGTTTATGTTGAATGATCTGCATGACCATCCGTGGCTGGTGTTTTACTTATTTTCTGCAGTATGCACCCAGTGGTTTTGTAGGTATTTATGATGTTCCCCACTTCATCAAGACACTGAAATATGATGTTCGAATTGTTATGAGCATTCCAGAAATCACTGCAAATGGAAAGACCAAGAAGCTCAAAGCACATCAGGTGAATAAATTTAAATCACACCAAATTCAGTTATACTAAAGTTGTTTTCCTATGTTTAAAAACTCAACTTTTTCAAGGAGCATACTAAACTTATGGGACTCTGTTTGTCATAACAGATACGACCACCTAGAGATGCACCAGTATCTTGGTATGCAACAGTTGCTTTGGAGAAGATGAAGAAATATGGGGCTGTATATTTAACTCCATTTTCACACCGTTTGGCAGAAGATATTGATGATCCAGAGCTCCAGAGATTGAGATGCAGGGTGAATTATCACGCACTGCGATTCAAGCCACATATCATGAAAACAAGCAGTGAGATAGTGAACAAGCTCCGCTCAGAAGGCCATTTCATGTCTATTCATCTTCGTTTTGAGTTGGATATGCTTGCATTTGCAGGGTATGAATTTGACTAAATTATCATAAAATCATCACTTAATTATGAATAAATACATCCTGCTCATTTCGTATGCATTGATGCAGAATCACATCTAGGCTTATGAAATACTCCCTCCGTCCCACAAAGACTGTTCATTTGGGTTTGTCCTAAGTCAAACCATCTTATGTTTGACTAAATTTATACAAAATTATATCAATACTTTTGATGTGTATCAAGTTTCATTAGATTCGTTATGAAGTATATTTTCATACTATACCTATTTAGTGTTATAAATATTGATAATTGTCGTTGTAAACACTTGGTCAAACATAAGATGGTTTGACTTAGGACAAACCCAAATGGACGGTCTTTGTGGGACGGAGGGAGTAGTTAACAAGAGCCAATCCTTGTGTATAAATCGTTACATTCATTCATATATATGAAATTATTAATATAAAGTCAACGACCAATCAAAACCCATCATCATTATGCATTTATTGCCATTTTTGGTCTTTGATACTTGAATTTTGGACAATATTATTTTTTCTTGGTTCTTTAATCTTGACTACCATTTATGACCTATATGGATGCAGTGGTCATTACTTGCTGTGTCATTATTTTTGCCTTACACCAAAATGAAAATTGTAGGTGCATTGACATATTCAAGCCTCAAGAACAGAAACTTCTGTTGAAGTACAGGAAAGAACATTTTGCAGACAAGATACTTATACCCAGGGAAAGAAGAGTCATTGGAAAGTGCCCTTTAACTCCAGAAGAGGTACTGAATCTTCCTGTAGACATTGTTCCATATGTTCCTTAAGAGCTAATACTAGTCGTGTGTTCAAATTAGTAGTTCCTTTGAATGGGAGTGCAAATTTAAGCTCAGTACCCATTCAGGTTAATGCTGTGGTTTTGATGCTTACGGTATAGTACCTGAGTAGTGTGGGGACCGCCTCTGGGTGTCATCGAAGAGCTTCTTTTTACATTTACATGCTCTCACATGCATCATCTCCATGGGAACATTTGTACATTTTTGTATTTATTATATTGCATTTTCGTTTCAATTTTTAAACAGTCGACAATGGATTACATTTTAAAATTAGCTGATATGAATACATATGCTTGCTGCATGTGCTATTCTTAGTTTTCCATCTTACCTACACAATCCGCGGTCTACATCATTTTTGTTTTCGCCATTGATGGTTGTGTGTATGAATGTTGTTCTAGTTTCCAAGGTTTGGTTGAACATCATATTCATTCTGTACTTTTTATGTTCAATGAATCCTTTCGATCGGTACCAAATGATTATGCAAAGCAAAGTTGAAACATATATTGGCAAATATTATTTTGTAGTAAAGCAGAAAATATGAATGGCTATTTTTATTGTTGGGCAGGTAGGTCTTATTCTACGTGCTATGAGATTTGACAATACAACACGCATTTACCTTGCTTCTGGTGAGCTCTTTGGTGGGAAACGCTTCATGAAGCCATTCAAGGCAATGTTTCCACGCCTAGAGAACCACAGCACGGTCGGACCTGGAAAGCTAGAAGAAAATACCCAAGGGCTAGCAGGATCAGCAGTTGATTACATGGTCTGCCTCCTGTCAGATATTTTTATACCCACATATGATGGCCCAAGCAACTTTGCCAACAACCTCATGGGCCACCGCCTGTACTACGGTTTCCGGACCACAATCACACCAAACAGGAAGGCTCTTGCTCCGATATTCATCGATAGGGCGCAAGGCCGCACCGCTGGCTTTGAGCAGAGGATCAGACAAGTCATGTTCAACACACATTTCGGTGGCCCCCACAAGCGAATCCATCCGGAGTCCTTCTACACAAACTCGTGGCCAGAGTGCTTCTGCCAGACTAACGCTAGGAACTGTGCGGACCAGTGCCCACCTGATAACATAAACGATGTTCTCGAAAGTCAGTTCCAGAGCGAAGAAGTGGAAGAAGTGAGAACCACTAATCAGACTGACTCAGCCGGCCAAACAGAAGAGGAGATGATTTAACTGAGATAGCTAAGGATTATTGCTTGAGGAACATATTGGATACTTGGATCGACACAGACCAGGGTGGCATTTTTGGAGGAATGGGTCCATCGACACCTGAAGATCAACTATAGGTTATTCCGTTATATTCGGGCTGTTGAGATGTTGAGGTTGTATAATTCAGGGAGGGTCAGACCAGATTTTTTGGGTAGGTCTGGTCATATAGGGACATAGGGTTTTGATGGAGAAAACCTTATGCATGTCCATATTTTTCGTCCCATTGATGAGGGTGGAGTGGTGTGAATTATATGGCAACAACAGTCGGGAACATTTAGTCCCTTACACAGTATGCTATAGCGGACTTTAAGTGGCTCCGGTTCTATCAGCTTATGCTGTACCCATCTATTTTTTGCACAGATTATTATTATTATTATTTACTTTAGCGTGTCTGGAGGCTGGAGAGGCAATTCCTGTCTCTGGTCAATTGGTGCTTCCCTGTAGCATCCTTGGTGGTGGTTTTGATTTGCGATTGACCTTTCAACCAAAGGTCATCTTTGGTGCCCTTTGTATATAGCTAATCCACGCCATTTATGTGAGTTCAAGTTGAACAAAAAATCTACATATCGTAGAGGCTTTGGCAGTAAGGGCATCCTAAGTAGGAAGATCCATTTTGCAGTTTTCAAGAGTGCAACCTCATCTGAACTGTAGGAAGTTTATTTCTAATTTAAAAATTTTCCTAGTAATCCAAAAGTAATGTTTACACCACGAGAAAATGCTCCAAAGCTTTAAAAAACATCCAGAAAAGTTCCCATAGATTGGGACATCAAGAACCTAAATATAATATTTTGAGCATATGAAAAGATCTATGGGAGATTTCAGAGACTAAATTTAATGATTGGGAAAAAAGGAAAAATATCTAGAGAAAATGGAAAATTCCTTGAACTGTTGTCTAGGGCCAAATGCTTTTGAAAAATTTCAAAAAATATTTTACATCCAAAACACCGTGCAAACAACAGGAGTGCAATAGACGTTTGTTCTAAACATGAATGCAATAGACAAACTTTTATAACTTATATTTAATTTGTCTTTAGAAAAAATATTTTCTACAATTAATTTTAATCACTTCCTAATAACTAGTAGCAACGAATTTCATAGAAAATTTTAAGATCATACAAAAATTATAATTAAGGTGAATTGTAGAATAAAGAACCAAAAACTTTCGAATGGAGCCCAAATATTAGGTTTGTATAGAGTTGTAACTCAATTTTAAGCATTTTTTTGGTGAGGGTTCTAACCTTGACGAGGACAAAGCTCTTCCCACCAAGGAAAATTAGTTCTATGACACCTAAAGTTCTTGGCTTTAGAAATATATATACGGTAAGCCTAGCGCCCGGACGTCCGGTCAAATCTAAAAAATTGGACGGGTGACGTGGCACAACCACAGCCAAGTATTCATAACCGACGGTACTGTAGCATGCAAAAAATCTCGCCCGCAACATGGCATGATGTTGCATGCAACATGTAATTTTTTTTGCAACATCCAAAAATAGAGTTTGCAACATCAAACAATAGTATGTGAAACATGAATAGTCAATGTTTGTAACGTTAAAACGACGTACTCACAACTCTCAGCCACGCACGCAGCAGTTAAAAAAATTTCCATTAAAATGCAACATCCTGATGAAACACTTGCAACATGCATGCGAAACATATACAACATCGTAACATTTCAGATCTATTTTCGCAACATTCACATCAAACAATTGCAACATTCTTCTGAACATCCGAAACACGTGAAACATGTTATTGCAACATGGAGCGAAACCCTAAAATATTCCAGATCTATTCTTGCAACATTCACATCAAACAGTTGCAACATTCTTCTTGAATATCCGAAACACGTGAAACATGTTCTTGCAATATGGAGCGAAACCAAGCCAAAAAATCAGAACTAAAGGAGGAGGAGGAGGAAATGGCCACCGCCGCCGGCGGCGTCAGCGGAGGAGATGGCCGGTGCGCCACCCCCTCCCCTACCTAATGCATGTGTCATTCACGATGCGGCGGCAGAGCTCTGCGTGCTCGCCGGCGACGAGCATCGATGGCCGGCTCGAGCCAGCGGCAAAAGGAGAAGCTGGGCATGGCCCTCCCGAACGGCAGCGGACGGGGCAGCGGTAAGACGGCGGCGGCGTTCGCTTCGGCGCACCGAGGAGTCGACGCGGCGGCGGCGTCCACGTCGGCACGCAGAGGAGCGGCGGCAGCAACGCACAAAGGGCCGGTGGTGCGTGGAGGAGCGACCATTGGAGGCGGCGGCGGCGGCGCGTGGTCGAGCGTCCGGGCCGGGGAAGACGGCAGCCGCGCAGGCGGAGGAGCGAGGCGGCCACCGGCGCGATGGAACGGGCGATGGGCGAGGAAATGGCGTCGGGTCGCGTTAGCTGGAAGGATAAGATTTCTGACGAAAGAAGATGTGTGGCGTTGATGGAATTACGTGGCGTGAGCTGTGGGCCTTGCGCGCGGCGTCCGAAAGATTCTCTCCCGTCGGACGTACGTAATATAGCATTACCGATATATATAACTGAGCTGACTTGGTACATTTAAATACCACCTAAAGGTACGCCGTTTAGAAACCTACTATTTGTCGTCCTTCATGTCATCTTCTATCTCATTTTGTTAAATCATACGGCCCTCATGCTTATGTGTCTAACCAGCCTATTTGTGTTTAAGCTTATCTACCTAATCACCTTTGATGTCTTGAATATTAGGAAAAATGGTAGTGTTTCGGTTAGCAATAATCTTGCATTCGATAACCTTGAAGTATTCCAGCGAAAAGTTACCGAGGACTTATGCAATTATAATAGAAACATTGTACCTATCACTATCTTGCGTCAAGACACTTCTTATCTAGCAAGGGAAGAACACACGTTCTTTTGCATTAGCAAGAACGCACGTGACACACATCTTTAATAGAAAATAAGATTGTATATCATATAGTTGACCAGAAGATCGTATTGGTTACGAACTCGACGATCACATACTATAGAGTACTATGTTTATTTGCGTGCATTTTTTTCACGAACTGTTTCGTCAAACGTGGTTTGACGAAAAAAAGCCTGACAGATGGAGTCGTTAGGAGTAGTGTTTTAGTGACTGGTGGATCTCTGGGCCATCAAAAATTTTAGATCTTTATAGTATATAGAAGATGTTTCTAGTGAATTTATTTATTTACAGTAGTATATTTATTTGATGGTATTGTTTGTTGCACTCATTGTGTTCATAGAAGATTTTTTTGACGGTGAGGGGGTTTGATTCTTTCCGTTTCATGTATGGGCGTTGAGGAGTCCCGGTACTGTTAAAGTTATTTTTTAACGGCGAGGAGGTTTGACTCGTTGCTTTCCGTTTCCTGTATGTACGGGCGTTGAAAGTCATGGCATGTTTCCTGTTCCGTGAAGAGGTTTGACTCTTTCCGTTTTCTGTATGGGTGTTGAGGATATGTTTAATTTTTTCATCAAAAAGGTTCGATGGAAATTGTGGGTCCGAAAAAAATTATTATGACTGATTTATAGGACTGTTGGATATCGAAAGTTTTGGATCTTTATAGTATAGATTAAATTAATTTTTTTCGTAAAAAAAGGTTCGACGAAAAGGTTCTTAACGGAAATTGTGGGTCAGAAAAAAATTACCGTGCCTGATTTATAGGCCCGTCGGTTGTAGCAAGTTTTGAATCTTTATAGTAAAAAAGATAGATAGATAGATAGATTATGGGGGTTATTTTTAAACAATTTGGTAGGTGGATACATTGGTGGGTAAAGAAATTTCATGGTGAAAAAAGTAATATCAAAATGGCAGAAACTCTCTAAAAACATCATTTTTTCTCGTTTGTAAAAACTTTTGACGTCTGTTCCACCATTAGATCTGACATTTGGGTCCTCATTGAGGGGTGACTAGGAATTATTTAGGTGAAAATTGTTTCAAAAAAACTGGAACCTTATATGCAATTAATACTTAGGTATCCTAAAGATGATACTTTTTTAGTATGGTGTTATTCACCCAGCTGGCAGTTTGATGGATAACAATACTAAATTAATTATTCCAACGACTGAGATACGAAGCGAATCAAAGATTGGACTCAAGGATTCTGCAAAAATGATCATTCACATGAGATTTGTTTGACCAAGGCTAAACGTTGCCATGTTTAGTTTTACAAGGAAAAAGTCCAAATCCCTACCCTATACTATCAACAAAGTTTGGATAACCCCTTGAACAATTTTTATGTTTACTTAACCCCTTTGTTTTCCAAAACCAGGTCACTATTCACCTTTAGGCAGTAATCAAATCCGGATTTGATGACAGGGATGTTGTTTTGCTGAATCAGATGTACATAGAGGCATCCAACGTGGCAACAAGTTCTGAAGCCCAGAAAACCCCCTCCCTGAAACAGATCGCTCCTCTCTCGTGACTTCCTTCTTTTGGTTCCGCCGCCGTCTCTCTCTCTCTCCCTCCCTCTCTCTCGACGTTCCTCCCTCTCGTCTTTCCTAGAGGATCAAATCCCGGTGATCATTAGAGGGCGGATGAGTTGATCGGTGTGTTTCTCTACCCCTAGGACGATACAAATTGTGAACAATCATATAGATTAGGTGGTTAGGGTATGGTTCCAGCGGATGGGGTGCTCTGAATTCACAAAAGGAAGAAATTACAACGATCAAAATCCCTAATTGACAAACTCTAACTTTACAATCTCAATTCTGTGCAAATTACATTGTCAGATGGACATTTAGTCCAATATCTTCGTCACATGGACATTCAATCCAATATCTACCAGGTGCTATCTGAAGCTATGTTTCTCGGGTGCAGGTACTTCCTCCAGTGCTGGTGTGTCCATGGTGGTTTGTTGGCTGGAGCAGCCTTGTCGGCTTGGCAGCAGCGGTTCTCTTGCTCGTGGTCCGTTGCAACCCATCGCAAGCTGTAGCCTTGGTCAGCCCTGGCTTTGGCGGTGGCGACCCACAAGGACTCACTGACAAAGTCACGAGCTGCAGCGATGGGGCGAGTTAGCCAAGACCGCCGCCGTGCTCGCCGTCTTCGCCGTCGCCTTCCGCCGCGCCGGGTGCGCGTGTTCGAGTTTGCCGACCGGTACGACAGCTCTTACTTTGGCTACCAGGTTGAGCTCCTTTGGGCGGCGGTATGGCTCCACTGCGCCTCCAACAACGCTACCTTTCCTGTCCTACGTGCTTTCCAACAGCACCCACCTAGACGCCGGAGACGACGGCGGTGGCGGCTTCTTCAGCTGGGACGACAAGCGCGCCGGCGGCACTATTGGCGATGAACTGGAAGGGGCAGCCGGGAGGGGGTTTTCTGGGTCTCATACTTTACCGCCACCTTGGACAGCCCACAGAGCATCTGATTCAGCGAAACAACGTCCCCGTCATCAAATCCGGATTTGATTACCGTCTAAAGATGAATAGTGAACTGGTTTTGGAAAACAAAGGGGTTAAATAAACACAAATATTGTTGAAGGGGTTATCTAAACTTTGTTAATAGTACAGGGTAGGGATTTGGACTTTTTCCGTTTTACAATGTGATAGTATAAGGGTCGCGACAAATATATATTTTTCCACCTAAGGTCAATAAATGTAGACCAATAGTTGACCGAGATATGCATAATTTTGTTCTAAAAATTTTGCAATGGTTTCTGACAATGGGTCCCATTTGACCGCGCAAAAGAATAATCCACGTTAAACACGTGGAAATATTGTATACAAAATGTATTTACTTCCGAATCTTATGAGATATCTGTCCACATAAAAAATAATTCATTTTTGTTCTATATAAGAGGTGTGGTGTGCATCCTCTTTGGCATCGAAAGACATTTGTCTTTGAAAAGTATACATTTCGTAGCTCATTACAAACTTGTAGTACTAGTTTTTCATACTCCATTGGAGAATGTCAAGCTTGGGAAAGATGCCTGGAGCGACGGTCATTGAGGATGACAAAGACTGCAGCCTCATGTTTCTAAAGCAGCGTGCTGAGCTTTTCGAAGCTGCGGCTAACCTCTCCACCATTACTGGTGTGAGGCTTGCTGTCGTGGTGGAGTCCGAGAATGGGAGGTTTTCCTCATTTGGCACCCCCACGACTCGTTCTGTTGTTGAAGCTTTTCTTTCAGGGAATGCACCAATGGAGCCAGATGCTAGCATGGAAGAAAATGCTGAAATCAATGATCCACAGAATGAGCTTCTTGAGTTGGAGAAAGCCTTGGCAATGGAGACAAAGAGAAAGAATGGGTTAATTGCACAAACCAGGAAGATCCAGGGAAGCTCCAAGATGGCCAAGTGTCTTTTTGGTAAGATAGAGTATCTTGATCTAAATGAGCTTTATGAAATGGAGCGTAAGCTGTCACGGATCCAGAAAGTCTTGTGCCATGGGAACCAAGCAGAGACCAGCGATGCTGATGCAGAAAATACTCTTAGTGGCAATAACTTGCCCTAGGTTCTAGCTGTTGGTGCAAGAATTATAATAGTTTTGTCATTTTCCATTAGGTGAATCAGCTAGCCAGTTTGGTTGTTAACTGGCGAATAAATAAATATGGTTTAGACCGTCCAGGCAAACCTGCTAGGAACCAATGCATGTATTGGTATAATGTGGGTCAAACTCTTGAAGTTTGTTTCATGAGTTTTACCATTACATCCCTGCAATGCTTTATTTGTTTCTTCCAAATTATTAAATAAACAATTGTTTTGGTCATGAATTTTTAACACATTTTATTATTTACTTGGTTTTAGCTATATTTTCATTGCCTTCTCCTTTTCTCTGAGTTGTACTTTCATTGTACATTATTTTTTTCCTTTTCTTATATCTATAGATAAGAAAAAAGCAGATCTGTAGTTTTTTATTTTTCCCTCCTATTCTATACTATAAGGATCCTAGAGAATTGAAAACGTTTCTACCAAAAAATCCACCCCCACCCACTCACAGAGGCCCCACCTGTCAGATTTTTTTGGAGTGGGGGACGTGGGAAAGGTGGGAAAAACTTGATGTTCCAGGCGCTTTTAGTTCATTCTCCGCAAAACTTTTTTTACCCAACGTCCCGCGCGTACCCACCTCCGGCCAGGTGGGCCCCTAACTCCCCACGTGCACACAATTATCCAAGGATCCTAGAGAATTGAAAACGTTTTCTACCAAAAAATCCACCCCCACCCACTCACAGAGGCCCCACCTGTCAGATTTTTTTGGAGTGGGGGACGTGGGAAAGGAGGGAAAAACTTGATGTTCCAGGCGCTTTTAGTTCATTCTCCGCAAAACTTTTTTCCCCCAACGTCCCGCGCGTACCCCCCTCCGGCCAGGTGGGCCCCTAACTCCCCACGTGCACACAATTATCCCGTATTGCTAATAGACAAAAGATTGAAGAGTTTTTCTCTATATAAATAAAAACCAACTAACTCGAAAAATAATGTGCCTCTAAATTTGAGAATAGCTAAAGCTCTAGATACACACGTGCGTGCGCACGTGCCGCGTCTGCTAGTTTCACTAAAATAAATATAAGTTGTGTTGAAGACTAGAAAAATACTTTGAATATCATATACCCCGTAGTATTTCTATGTAAATCTCGGCGTTCGTTTATTTTTTTATTTTAATCTTCTGGCCCCACTGCTCAGTGACGGCGGAAGCAGACTCATTCACACTACTCGTCTTCCAGCGACCGCGAGCTTTCGCCGCCGCCGGTGATGAGAGAGGGAAGCTGCGGTGGGGAAGGCCAAGCGAGATGTGAGAGATGCTAGCGCGGTGACCGTTCTGTCCTGCTTCACGCCTTCACCTTCACCGTTCGTCCCTCAGCAATCCGAACCCCACCTGTTCGACGGAATGCCTGACCGGCGCTTGAGCAGCAAGGCGCCGCCGTAGCAATGCGGAGACCCGTTCCGCGCGCTCCCGGACGCCGTTGTGCAGCAAGTTCTCGGCTTCCTGCCGGCGCCGTATGCTGTGCGCACCTGCGTGCTCGCCCGGCGCTGGCGCCCGCTCTGGAGGTCCGCGCCGCGCCTGCTCATCGCCGGCTTCGACGCGCTGCGGTCTGCCGGCAGGCTCAACAGGTTTGCCAGACGAGTGCTGCTCCTTCGCGAACCCGGCGCGACTATAGACGAGTGCGAGATCGATCTCCGTGGGTTCGGGTTGTCGCGGCTGGGCACCTCATGGCTCGGTGTCCCGTGTGCGCGTGCTGCAAGTCATGATACGGATATATGGGCATAAATAAATACCCCATTGTCCAAGCTGAGAAGGTTACGCGCATAAAGCCATGAGTTACATCGCAGATGGTTCAAATTTTCGTGCAAGTCTGTACCAATATGGCAGGATTCGTGGTGCATGATATACATGGTTGGAAGCTCCATCAAGTCAAGATTCCAACCCGACAAACCGTTCGTCTTTTCAACTTCCGAGCAAGGAGTTATGACCAAATTAGTGCAAGCTGCACAAGCTGTTCTGTGGCTGCGCGAAAATTGAGAAAAACTTTTGGAATTCTCCACCAAGATGACCTTTCACACCCAACTAGGAGGGATGTTTCTAGTATATATACCCCATGTACTCCTCCATATGAAAAAGAGAGATTGACTAGAGAATTTTTAGAACAGCCACATGGCTTCTTCGTCTCCACCATAGTGTGTGAGTTTATGGAGGGATCCTCATCCCCCCCTTGTGTTGCATCTTCTTTGTGAGATTGTATACACGGCCGCTTCATCGGCACCCAGTTTGTGCTCCTGGTCCATTTGATTCCAGGTTGTGTGGGCTGGTTTCTTGAGAGTGTTGTTGGGCAGTCCTCGATTCAGGTCGTCGTATAGACACGGTGGTTGGCTTCGAGTTTTACTGTCAGGTGGCACTACTATCCCGGCTGCTTGCAGCTAGTTATCATGGCTGTGTTTTCAGCTAGTTATCCTTAGTGATTTGCTCTCACGTCGTGAAGATAGGGACCCGTTTCATATCAAGTTGCCTCTATCAAGTTACCATCGAAGAGATTTGAAATGTAAGTTTAATTTATATTTCTTAACACTTTCCAACCTTACTTTTGTGCAGTTTATATTTCTATATATCAAGTTGTAAACCTCCCAGAGTACCTGAAACCAATACCCTTCCTCACAGTTTTGTGATGACTTGATTAAGAATTTTCATAATGCAACCAAAATGCTGGTAGCTGTCGGACAGTAGGAGCTGAGACATTGTTTTGGACTATCTGGAAAAACTTGAAATGCATCACATTTTAATGAGATCCCTGAAGACGACCACGTTTCGATCCTTTTGAAGAATATAGAGAGATGGTAAGAACGTCCAAAAGATGTATAAAATGGCATGGATGAGGTAGAGGTAAAATTGTAATGGCAGATCTCCAAATAGACGAATTGTAATGGCGTTTCTCCAATCCGCGAAAATTGTAATGGCACATATAAAAAGCCCTAAAAAGAACCATAAAATTCTGCACAGATAATGTCCTGTATACACTACCTGCATGTTGCTCGCTGCATCATCAACATCAAATACACTTCCTGACACAGGGCAAATAATCTACGGTAATGCTTAGGATAGGACGTCCGATCCCATCTAATTGATCGGACGCTTCATCCGCCGTTCAACCGTTCACCGGATCCTACGGTTGCAATACCCATCGCATTCCATCCCGCAGCCCCCCGGTCATTTCTTTCCCCGTCATTTCTCTCTCGCTGCTCTCCCCCACGCCGCCGCCGCAGCCATCGCCGCCTCCCCCGCGATGCGCCCGCCCGAGCCGGCGAGACCGGCTCAGATTACCGTCGGCGACGCAGCCCACAGAGCGGACGGCAAGGATACGTCCCCGCGCAATCGAGGGTGCCGTGCGCAGTCGCCGGATCCCGGGACGATGGGCGAAGCGGACGGCAGCGGCTCAGGCGATGCGCAAGTTCAGCGTCAACGCCGGAATGAGTCAAAGCAGAAGAAGAGTGCGAGGCCCCCAAGTGAGTACCCCGCACGAGCACCACTGTGTCTATTCGTTTCTTCGATTTGTTAGATTTCAGTGAGTTAGGGTTCCATTTTCCTAGCGATTCAGGCTCTGATTTGTCTGGATGAAATACTATGTATTCAACATATTAATCTAACAAAAAAAAGTGGAGCCGAAAACTAAATTAGTTCAGGGGACAATCATTCACTAGTGTGAGTTGCATTGTGTTATCAAAATATCGCTACATGCCTGGATATCCCTGAAAATCACACAAAGCACTACACAACTGAATGGCATTGAAACATTTTCAGCATGGCAGTGACGCCTAGAGTCACGATAGCACTTGAAAAACATCTCAGGGCTTAAAACTCATGGCGAAATCTCAAGCAAAAGGAGGCCTAAGCATGGCAAAATCACAAGCATGGGTGGCAGCGCAGTCTAGCAGCTATGGCGTTCAAAAATCATCTCACAGGATGGACCTAAAATTAAGGCGAAATCCCTAACAAAACAGGACCATAAGCACAATGAAATTACTGGACAGGAACCATAGTATTTCATCCAGACAAATCAGAGCCTGAATCGCTAGGAAAATGGAACCCTAACTCACTGAAATCTAACAAATCGAAGAAACGAATAGACACAGTGGTGCTCGTGCGGGGTACTCACTTGGGTGTTGGGGTTATTTCTTTTGGGCATCACATCAATGAGTTTAGATGTTGCGATTATCTTTTCTCAATGTTGCACTGAGCGAGTTTGCTTGTGCTTGTGGGGGGATATTGTGTTCTTTGTTGCAACTGGCAGGTTTGGATGTTGCAACCAGTCAGTTTAAATGTTGCGATGATATTTTTATGAAATGTTGCATTAAACATTTACGTATGTTGCAGTGGATTTTTTGTGTGTATGATGAAGCTCTATTGTAACTTTTTATTTTTTGATGTTGGATGCAATATGGCCTTTATGTTGCAGTGGGAATTTGTTTCATTGCTTGACCAATCTCACAACAGATTCTAGATCTCAAGAGGATTAATATATTTTCCCATGTTCCTTCTACGCAACTTGAATTATAATTTTTAGTTTGCCAACCCTTGATGAAACTCACAAATCTTATTGCCTCATATTCTTGTGACTATTGGTTCATGAAAGGGAGAAGCTACCTCAGCAGCATTGCACATAGGCGAGGAGCCATTGTGGCATCACGTGTTGGTAAGAGTAGAGGGGTCGGCGGTGGCCTGACAGGCACTCGAGCACCAACTAGACAAGTAGATATCGTCTTCCTTCAATTTCCCCTCACCAGGTAGCTGCAGCCAGGGATTTTTGTCAGAGAGAGATTTGGGATGTTGCACTAAGTTATTTACAATGTTGGGACTTGTGATTTCTAATGTTGCAGTATGTGTGTTGAAATTTAGACATTGTATTAAGAGTTTTGGTTGGGATATATCATCTTCCCTTGTTACAATGATTATTTTAGAATGTTACAACAGTTGATATGGAATGTTGCAATATATTATTGAAATTAACTTTAGGTTTTTTCCAATGTTGTGGTACGTTTATTCAGATGTTTCAATGTGTTATATATGATGTGGCAAGGGTATATTTATAGAAAAATTGTAAAGCACCGATGACTTGATGCCCTCAAATGTTGCATGAAACATTTGCACAAGTTGCAGCTGTCCTTTTTTATGTTCAAAGCATGTATTTAGAAACATGTTCCTGGGATGTTGCATGCAACACATCGTACGTTTCAGTGGGAACTTTTTTCCTGGGATGTTGCATGTAACATGTATCGTATGTTGCAGTGGGAACTTTTTATTGCTCAACCATATGATGAATTTGGACGTTGCTTGCAACATGTAGTATATGTTGCGGTGGGAACTTTTGAATGGCTGGAGCGTCCGACGCTAGCGCCCGGATCGGACGTCCGGGCGCTAGCAGGACCGAATAATCTAAATTACATCAGCAACCTAACACTACAGCCGTCTTCATTTCCTTTTGTCGCAGGTCACACACTAAACACACTGGTCAGTCGTCCTTGGCTGAAAACCAGGGCATCTGCAGCGCCGCCGCGGCGGTGAGCCTGTTCTTGGGGTCGTACTCCAGGAGGCCGCGCAGGACGTCGAAGCCCGCCGGCGACAGCCGCTCCTCCGGCACCTTCTCCCGCAGTTTGCTTGGCGCCGCCGCCGCGATGCCTAGTGGCATCAACGACACCTCGTCTGGGATCCCTAGGAGCTCGACGATGCTGACCAGCTGCTGGCACGCCACCACGGCGGGGTTTCCCGCGCACGCCGCGAGCAGCGCGGCCTCGCGCAGCAGCGCCGCCCCGTCGCGCACTGACTTGATGGCGACCACGTCGCCGGTGCGGAGGTTGCTCGCCTTGACGACGGCGCCGAAGGCCCCCTCTCCGATCAGCTTGAGGCGCTTGTACGAGCCTGGCGGAGTCGCTTGCGCCGGTGCGGAGGCCGCCGATTGCGCCGGTGCAGAGTCCGCCGATTGCTCCGGTGCAGAGTCCGCCGATCTGCTTGCAGCTTCGGGCGCGCGGCGGCGGAGTGTACGGCGCCGGCGTGCGGCGAGGAGCTCGCCTTCCGTGAGGGAGGGAAGGCGCGTCACGGCCGCCGCCATGGAGGAGATGGATCGGAACTCGCGGGCGCCGGGCGGCGATGCTCTTTTGCGTGGAGGCGGCGGGTGGCGATGCTCTTTTGCGTGTAGGCGGCGGGTGGCGAAATCAGAGTCGAGGCGGCGGCGGGAGAGGAAGAGCAGTCGGAGGCGAGAGGGAGGCAGAGTTGGATTGGACGGGAGCAGTTTTATAGGTTTGTGTGGTGGGGCCGGCCGGTTTCAGTGTCGGAAGGAACTGGAACTGCTTGCATCGGACGCGAACATACGGATTTCCGGTTCCGACTTCCCACCGTTCGCTTAAGATTTTCCGTAGATACAAAAAGACTTTTCTAAATATACGTGCATACCGGCCGCTTCGCTGGGGCTAACTTTATTTTCTTTTTTTAACAAACCGCATAAGACGATGCCTCGTTGATATAGCAGAAAACATACAAGTATACGACCCGGGGAGGTCATAGGCAGAAAACAAAAAAAAGAGAAAAAACAAGCCCGGTTGGATTGGGACATCAACGCGGGGTAGAGAAGAGGCTTAGGGATAAGAGAGTGTCTGTGCGTACGTAGCCTTCATTCTACTACGCTACACAAAGTCACTTAGCTCGACGTTAATTAAGAGAGTAAAAGAGGAATACCCTACATAGAAGAACCGTTGTTCGCTTATAAAGGTATAACCACTCACATCGACCCATCGGCCGATAGCAAACACACGAAGACGACAACAGAGAGAAAAAAAACCGCAACTCCCACCCACAAGCCGCATCCTTGCAGTCATCGAGACTCTGACGTAATCCGCGGTGCATGACGGTGCGGAACAAAAGAGGCAGACGCCATCATGGACGTTACAACAATGCAGGACCTATCCGACGGGAAGAAAAACACTGAGTCCGAGCAAAACAACGCGCGGGGGCCTCGCCTCTCCCGCCGTTGGACCTCCTCCCTCGTGCGCGGGGGCCTCGCCACGTCCGCCACAAACTCTATGCTCCGGACTCGTTCCTTATGTTGCCGTCGAGATAGCGAGCACGACCACCCCGCCTCCAAGGAACTTTACCAGATACAAGACCATCACCGTAGCTCAACTTCATCATGTTACCGCCACGAAGCCGCCGCCTTCAGGTTGTCACATGTGCCGTCTTTCGACGTTGCATCGCACCAAGAAGGCTCAGCCATGCTGACCCACCCGCCGCAATCCGCTACAAGTCGAGTCGTCTCCCGATGCCTTTGCCACAAGCGCCGTCCTCCAACGTTGTCCACAGCGGTCCGACAATTGCGAAGCAAAATTGGCCGCCGTGGTCCACTGCAAGCAGCCAAACGACACCCGGGCGGCGACACTTGATCACTAACAAGAAGATGGCCGCCTCGACGTGAGGTATTCGCACGCTTCCGCTTGCCCACGACGGAGTAGCCAGGACCAGTTGAGGCCATCAAAGACGGTGGGCCGCCCATGCTGCCAACTGAGCGGGTCTCAAGAGACAACGCCTCCAAGGAGGGAACGATGCCAATGGCGCCGCCTTCGCTCGTATAGAAACTAGACAGGGTTTTCACCAGAAACCTCGTGCAGCGGGGTTGAGGCTCCATAATGACGTCCTCAAGAGGGAAAGCGACGTACGAGGACACCGCCGTCATCCACCAGCAGGAGTGTTGACATGAAAGTGCGCCGACACACTTGAGATCGCACGAACGCCCAGCACAGCCGTCACCACGGCCAACACCCGGCCTCCCTTGGGCAAACCGGTCTGACCGCTTTCAGACAGGAGGTCGTGAAGACCTAGAAACTAAAGCTCGGAAGGGACCCCGTCGAAGCTCAAGCAATCTAGGGTTGCTCTAGGGTCGGCAGACCGCCTAGAATGCCTTAGTACGTCGCGGGGACGAGCAAAGGATAACAAATTGGTGTTGGAAAAGATTTAGGGTTTGGAGACAAAAAAATAAGGGACAAATAATGATTGATTCGATTGGAATAATTCTCATTCGGCCTTAGCCTTCATATATATAGGCTGGGGAAGTCGTACCCCTTCAAATTCGGTTACAATAGGGAATAAAACTCGGAATCCTAAACCTATTCGAATTACAACTCTAAACCAGTCTGACCGGTTCGGCCCCTCGGCTACTGCCAATTTTGACTATCAACAAATGCCCCCAGTCTTTTTAGTGAGCTTGCAAACTGAAAAGCATGAATATAGACATTTACAACTCAGTAGCCAAAATTTATACTAAGGGCCATATCAAAAATCTATCGGCCTTTTAATCTTCATGCATCTTTGTTGACACTTTCCACTATCAGGATTGTGAATCCTAGTAATGGTGCAAGGAGTGTTCATTGGTATTGTTACGATACAGATATAAATCCGCAAGCGCACGGATACCGATGTAGCATTTCACCCGGGAGTATTCCTAGGTATCGTATTTATTTCCACAGGGAAGCATTGGATAAAGAGTATTAACTATTGACAAGGATGTAACTACTAATTAAAGTACCGGCTAACAAGGCGGGGATAAGGGATAGGATAAGAGTGATATGTAATTGACACACTAGCCTAACTCTACATCTTGAAAGATAGTGATTGGAGACTTGCTCCCAAGTGGTGTGTGTTACAAGTGAGGAGAGGGGTGTATTTATAGTGCAGAGGTGACTTGGGGATGTGGAGATACTCAAGGAATATTCTCCTCAAGTTTTTCTCTTGGCGCCATGTGTCCAGTGCTCCACCGCCTTCTCCCTGGCTGATCCGCGAGAAGCAGCTGCTGGCCAATCAGGTGCTGGCCTCGTGTCCCCTGGCACACCGCCTCTTGCCCGGCCTATGCTGATCCACGAGAGGGGTCGCTCGGCGAACGAGCGCACGCCACGCGTCCCCGGCCAGCACCGGCTTGCATGTGCTGCGCCGCCTTCCTGTGTAGGCCAGTGGCTGCGCGCCACGTGCCCAGCTCCTGCCGCCTTTGCATGCACGTGTGCAAGCGCATCGCATGGCCTGGTCGCCTGCGCGTGGGGCCGCCTTGCCCCCTGGCCGCGCTTGTGCGTGTCAGCATGCTGCTGCTGCTATGCATGCTGGTCTGCAGGTGGGTCCCACCAGGTGTTGTAATGACGTCAGCGTTTGGAGTTTAATATCTTTTGATCCTGAGCTCTGATCGATGCAAATAATATATCCAACGGAATTGTCTCGACGAGCTCTTCTCATTGGTGAACTTCAATTGGGCATTTGAGATTGTTTGTGCTCGTGATAATTTATAGTCCATTTCTAGCCCGAACAACGGATCGTCCATTTAATACCGTTTTTGGGTATAATCCTGCAGAGCACTTAGAAACACCAAGACTTGTGGAAATAGTTAGTATAAGCCTAGTTATGCATGGAACAACATCTATATGCCATTTATTTACCGAGACTTTGGCGGTAAAAATCAGCCAAAATTAGGTTGTAACGACCGCCAACAAGCTCCCCCAAGCTTAGACCTTTGCTCGTCCTCGAGCAAAGATAAAAACTTAGGCTCAGTGGATCAGGAGTTGCTACAATGCCAAAATCTTTGCAAATACTCTATGTGCACAACTAGTACTCAATAGTAACTTGAATTATTGGCAAAGTGATAATTTACCTTCTTACCTATGGGGCGTATCGCAATCTCCTTGTCTTGGGCGGTTGAAAGGTTGAATAGTTTAACTCACTTTTATTTCACTCCTACTCTTTTCAGGATCTTATCTCGGAGTTTTCCACAATTTTTTTTTGAAAATTTAAACTTAGTTCCTCAATTGGCACACTCAATCGCTGTCGGACCTTAGGACCGGCAATCCACCTGGGGGTACCCGAGTGGTTGATTTGTAGGCGGGGCGATTGATGAACTGGTGACTTGATGGTACACAGGAGGCACTAATTTAGACAGGTTCGGGCTACACGGAGGTATAATACCCTACGTCCTGTGTTGGTGGCGTCGTTTGTATTGCTGGCTACTCGACCGAGCTTCAAGGAGCTTGGGCGAGCGTATGGTTTACAGGATGAGATGCGTGATCTTTCGTGATCCCTGTTGAGGGTACCCTAGGCCGCTTTATATAGGGTAGCGGGCTAGGGTTTACAAGTCGGTTTCTATCTAAACCTACTTGACTCCGACCAGGACTCTAGTCCGGGTCGGTTACAACTGGAATATCCCTGGATATCCGGACGAGCCGCCCGCCGGGTCGTTGTTTACTTGTCCATCAAGTCAGGGAGCCCGTGTGGACCACGTAGGGGTCGGCTCATGGGCCTGTCAGCGGTGGGCCTTGGCCGCTGTGGTCTGGTCTGACAGTGGGCCCAGGGGTACCCATATCCCACAAGCCCCCGAGCAACATGCAGGCGCGTGCTTTACTGCTTGACGAGGTGCCGAGGCCAATGAGGTCGGCCGAAGGTGCTTCTTCATGTAGTCGGCACAAGGTGGACGGTGCTCAAAAAAGAGAGAACACCCAACATCGATGCCAAGTTCTTCGAGGTAGTCGGTCGGTCCTCATGAGGGCCGAGTACAGGGCGACGATTAGGAGCACGGTACGTACAGTAGCCCACGAGCATTGGGTTGGTTAGTATAAGCGAGCCAAAGCTCAAAAAAGTAGCTAGACAACATGTTGCCCAAGAGTTGGTGAAGGCTTGCTACCACCAAGGATATGTTTCCGGGTTGAGGGGCTTGCTCAGTCGATTTGGCTGAGTTATATGTAGGTGAGGGCATGCTGCCACCAACGAAGGGGCCAAATTTTTACTGTCACCCGTGACTCAACAGTGTGTTGATAAGGATGGACCGAGCCGGCTCGGTCAAAAGCTGCCGTTACTGGCTATGCGGGAATCCCGCAGCTGAGCATGCTCAGTCAAGGGCATTGAT
>OAMR01001203.1:19256-54276 GCA_900205405.1 Echinochloa crus-galli
GAATCTAATGGGTCTAATTAATCTATGTTTTGCTACCGTAATGCTACAGTAACAATCCTCTAATCTTGTGGTCGAATGTCTCATTAAATAGGTCTCGCGAAATAGTTCAATGTTGTCAAGGTAGTTTTATAAACTGACTTTATTTAATACCTTCAATTATTTATGAAAGAGATTTTCCACTTCAAAGAAACATGATTTTTGTAAACTCATTTTATTTAATATCTTTAATTATCGGTGAAAGTGAAAGAGACCGTTAAAATTTTGCCACCAAAACACGGCCTTTGCCACCGAAACACGGCCTTGATGTCGACCGGTCTCGATCCATCCATCGTTCCATCCTGCCAGCAATCGACGGAAGAGAACTGTGAAAAGATTCCGCTAGCTACGCACGCTTCTCTAGAAAGGCTGTCTTTAGTTCAAAAAATTTCATTAGTTTTATCACATCACATTAAAATATCGATACAATGCATGAAGCATTAAATGTAGGTAAATAAAAAACTAATTACATAGTTTTGATGTGCACGACGAGACGAATCTTTTGAGTCTAGTTAGGTCATGGTAGGACAACATTACCACAAACAAACGGAAAGTGCTACTGTGTGATACAATGTCCGATGTGACTTTTCAACTACCCTTATCGCAGGATCTAAACACAGCCAAAACAAAAACTGTGGCTGTGTTTAGTTCCCTCCAAATTCTAAACTTTTCATCAGATCGACGTCATATCAAAACATTAAATATAGCAAATGATGCATGTATGAGCAGCAAATGCGGAAACTAAACACAACCCTGTATATGCTCTGTTTGGAACAATTTATCTTGAGCTTATGGCCAAAATAAGCTGAAACTAGAAGCCAAACGGTACACTTTTTTGTACTTTTTTTGCCACGCTTCTCCCCACCGCCTCTATTTGTACTAAAATGCAGAATCTGGTTCAAACCCGCTTCTCAAATAAGCATTATTTCTATATTCATACTGCTTATCTGAGAAGTGATTCTCCTGACCGCTGTTCCAGGGTCATAAAATGGGTCGCACATAATTTCGTGACCTCTTTTAACGCCTTGTTTAGATCACAAAAGCAACTCCCAAATTTACTATAAAAAAGAAGATTTCACATCACATCGAAATATCATAACATGCATGGAGTAGTAAATGTAGATGAAATCAAAAACTAATTGCACAATTTTATTATGCTCTGCGAGACGGACATTTTGAGCCTAATTAATCAATTTTTGAATTTTTTTTACAAATATAAACGAAATGCTACGGTGACGTAATGATTACGAAGTGACATTAAACTACAAAATTTGACCTCCCAAATTCAACATCCATATATATTCAGTCTATCGGGGATACAGACAGTCCATGGGCAGTCCGTGTTGTTGAGCAGAATCTCTTCTTATTCTACCATGAATAAGCCTGTATTCAACAATGTGCATTCTGCTTACAATATGCCCCAGAGGTCATATTATGGGATGAATGCAGCTCTGTTGGGCTCCCATCAGTCACTACGACGGTCCCCAGAGGTCATATCATGGGATGAATGCAGCTGTTTTTCTAGATTTATGATTGGCTTTCTGATGGGTGGAGTTTCTGCTGCTGTTTCCAACATTTCGCAGTCAAATACGCAATGTTCTTTCACACGGTACAATTTGCTTTTGCTTGGAAGACAAAATCCGAAGCATTTATCATTTTGTCTATTTCCTACTACAGCAAGTGACACCAGGCTTTTTGCTCTGTAATTGCATCCGGTTTAACATGTGGGACAAGATGGACCTCTTCTTTTTCTTTGATGACACTGATATTTTGGCTCTCTTTTTGCCACCATTTCATCTGTAACTGAACTGATGACTTGCCAGCAAAGGCAATAGCTTCTCCAAAGGTACAACATGTTCAGCTTCAAGAAAGAAATAAAATGTTATATCAAAGTTTTGACAAGGGTGATGATTCAAAATATGATCCGGTTAGTTTTCATTGCTGAAAACCTATCCATATATTGGCACATGTTCCGTGGTCGTTGATTCAGGCCTTCCACAGGAAGTGTTATGATTCATCCGTCCGTCATTTGTGGTCTGAATAGATCTTTAGCTCGTCATTTCTTTTGAAGGATCAACAGAAGATCATTGGACTTCCAATTTTCAGTGTGTTGTCAAATATACTAGGAAGTCTTCACAATTAGACTTCTTGATTGTGCATTGTTATAGGATAAATAAAGTGCTACCTGGAGACTGTTGTATTTGATCCAATAATGTATGTCGTGTCACTTAATTGTGCGCTATTCTTATGTTATTGTAGAGATTCAACATCTTTCATTCTCTCTGCAGATAGTAGATAAATAAAAAACCCATCATATGTCAGATAGGAAATCTATTAAAAGAAGCAATCCTGTACAAGCAAATATGAGGTACATCCGGCCAAAAAAACTCACTGGCCCATTTCGCAAGCTAAGGACCTATGAGCTGGTTCCCTCTGGTGGGGGTAACGCGGCAAAGCCGCGCCTGCTTTCTAGTAGGACCACCAATTACCAGATACTAGCAGCCCATATTTCTGAAAAAAATATACTAGCAGCCCATATTACATACGGCCCAACCCAAGTCAGACTGTTGCATGGATATACAACTGTAATGTATGAATGGTTTGGGTGTTGACCGTTGACCGTTGACCGGTCAACGCTGACGTCAGCAGGGCCCACTGCTGACGTCATCCTAGGTGGACCCCGCTGCTGATGTCAGCATGACGTTATGCTGACGTCAGCAGGCTAATTTCTGTCTGTTTTCTTTTTCGGAAATTATTTAATATTTTCAGAAAATGATTTAAACTTGTAAAATTAATAATAAATCAACCGTAGCTCAGAAAAATATGAAACCAGTTTCTATACTTTTCTAAAATCATGATCTACGCATTAGTGTAGAGTTTGGTGTTATTTGAATCTTCTTTCGTCGCTGTTTTAGTGTTTCTTTGCTAGTAGTCGCGCCTTATTTTATTTTTACGCAACCTTAGGAGCTCCGGAGAGTTGTGCAGTGCTCGAATCCGAGTTCCTTTCTTCTTTAAACTTTACAAACTGTTATTATGGAAATTTTGAGGGTCTTTATTACAAATTTATGACGTACCGCAGAAACAATTCTTGTTTTATCTCTACCCACCTAATTATAAAGCAATGATTGATTCCACGGTACGTGTAAAGGATTGATTTTGCGGTACGTCATAATTTTACAATGAAGACTCTAAAAATTATATTATTAACCCGCAGTCCGTTTTCTTTTATTAGACGCTTTTTCAAAAAAACCCATAGAGCTCGGCCGCCATCGCTGTCGCTTGCCCCACCTCCAGCGTCCAGCGCCTTCCGCATCCGCCTCGGCGTCGCAGTTCCATGCGGGAATCGGAATCGAAGTCCTTTTCGGCCGAGTCCAAACAAGGAGCTTAATAATGCACGCACAGAAAGCACCCCCTTTCGCTCTCCGGGAACATGACGCCACCGGTAATGGATCGAGCCTGGGGTCGGAGCTGTGGCTGTCGCCTGGCGATCAGAGTTGCGGATGACTGGATGTGGTATGGGTGGCATCATAATCCCGCGCTGCTGGATCGATGCCCCATGGGAGGAGAGATACCGAGCCGCAAAGCTCCGGATGCACGCAGGGGGCTGGAAGCTCGATCAGGCAGTACCTCGCCAAGAACCAATTTCTCGCCGAGCTGGAGAAGCACGCAGCAACTCGTCAGCTCGCCGGCGCCATCAGGAGGACTCTGAGAAATGCACCGAGGAGCCCGGCTGCCTTGCCAAGCTCGAGCGGTAGCATCTGAGCATCGTGGTCGAGCTGAGTCCATGCCTCGACCACGCACAGAGCTAGCTGCTCGTCAACTAGCTGTCCGTGCTTGGGATGAGGCTGGCTCGGTGAAGGGATAAAGTGTGCATTTTCTTTATTTTTTCCCTATATAATCTCATGCATGGATCCTGCCCGCAGGCTGTAGCTCCCAGCTGGGTAGGGACCTCGGCCGAACCAGTACATGATGCGCGGGCACTGTCCAGCAGGTGCGAGCGTCGGTGTATGCGCGCGCTGTGCAACGGTCAGGCCAGCAGCCAAGGAGGCAAAAAACATTGAAGTAATGATTAAAAAACATTGAAGTAATGATTTTTTTTATCGCTCAAGAAGAATGTGGTGACTTGTGAATTGCTTTGAAATTACTCTGACGTCATGCAAAGGTTTTTGTCTTAAAAAGTGAAGAATCTTCATCTTTGCTATGGAATTGTGGCTCAGCCTCGACAGTTTGATTCCAAACAAGGGGAATGCCCGGCCCACAAAGCCGCCGCGCTTCTCACACGTCAGCGTTGAAGCCCGGTTTATTTGCCAGCGACGTCGTTGTCTCGTTGGAGACCCAGGCAGCCCGGCCCACAAAGCCGCCGCGCTTCTCACACGTCAGCGTTGAAGCCCGGTTTATTTGCCAGCGACGTCGTTGTCTCGTTGGAGACCCAGGCAGCCCGGCCCACAAAGCCGCCGCGCTTCTCACACGTCAGCGTTGAAGCCCGGTTTATTTGCCAGCGACGTCGTTGTCTCGTTGGAGACCCAGGCAGCCCGGCCCACAAAGCCGCCGCGCTTCTCACACGTCAGCGTTGAAGCCCGGTTTATTTGCCAGCGACGTCGTTGTCTCGTTGGAGACCCAGGCAGCCCGGCCCACAAAGCCGCCGCGCTTCTCACACGTCAGCGTTGAAGCCCGGTTTATTTGCCAGCGACGTCGTTGTCTCGTTGGAGACCCAGGCAGCCCGGCCCACAAAGCCGCCGCGCTTCTCACACGTCAGCGTTGAAGCCCGGTTTATTTGCCAGCGACGTCGTTGTCTCGTTGGAGACCCAGGCAGCCCGGCCCACAAAGCCGCCGCGCTTCTCACACGTCAGCGTTGAAGCCCGGTTTATTTGCCAGCGACGTCGTTGTCTCGTTGGAGACCCAGGCAGCCCGGCCCACAAAGCCGCCGCGCTTCTCACACGTCAGCGTTGAAGCCCGGTTTATTTGCCAGCGACGTCGTTGTCTCGTTGGAGACCCAGGCAGCCCGGCCCACAAAGCCGCCGCGCTTCTCACACGTCAGCGTTGAAGCCCGGTTTATTTGCCAGCGACGTCGTTGTCTCGTTGGAGACCCAGGCAGCCCGGCCCACAAAGCCGCCGCGCTTCTCACACGTCAGCGTTGAAGCCCGGTTTATTTGCCAGCGACGTCGTTGTCTCGTTGGAGACCCAGGCAGCCCGGCCCACAAAGCCGCCGCGCTTCTCACACGTCAGCGTTGAAGCCCGGTTTATTTGCCAGCGACGTCGTTGTCTCGTTGGAGACCCAGGCAGCCCGGCCCACAAAGCCGCCGCGCTTCTCACACGTCAGCGTTGAAGCCCGGTTTATTTGCCAGCGACGTCGTTGTCTCGTTGGAGACCCAGGCAGCCCGGCCCACAAAGCCGCCGCGCTTCTCACACGTCAGCGTTGAAGCCCGGTTTATTTGCCAGCGACGTCGTTGTCTCGTTGGAGACCCAGGCAGCCCGGCCCACAAAGCCGCCGCGCTTCTCACACGTCAGCGTTGAAGCCCGGTTTATTTGCCAGCGACGTCGTTGTCTCGTTGGAGACCCAGGCAGCCCGGCCCACAAAGCCGCCGCGCTTCTCACACGTCAGCGTTGAAGCCCGGTTTATTTGCCAGCGACGTCGTTGTCTCGTTGGAGACCCAGGCAGCCCGGCCCACAAAGCCGCCGCGCTTCTCACACGTCAGCGTTGAAGCCCGGTTTATTTGCCAGCGACGTCGTTGTCTCGTTGGAGACCCAGGCAGCCCGGCCCACAAAGCCGCCGCGCTTCTCACACGTCAGCGTTGAAGCCCGGTTTATTCGCCGGCGGCGGGGGGAAACGTCGCCCTCTGGGTAAGCTGAGCCTGAGCATCCTCGGTCACCGCAGCGACGGCGGGAGTACGTCCTTGTGCGGGCGAGGCAACTCGATCGGCGAGACGTTGAGGAAGTTCTCGATGTGGATATGTATCAGAGGAGGAGGAGCAGCGAGCCAGCGACGATCGAGATGAACTCCGTCGGCTGGTGCTTCTGCTCGCACGGCCCTCCCACTCCCCGTTAACCCCTCTCTCAGTCTCTCTCTCTCTCTACTTTGCTCGCACGACCCCGTTATCCCCGCGAGAAAGTGGTCAAAAAGTTACATCGAACACTATAGTGTACTGTAGGATTTTTCGTTCGTTTGTCGTAATCGTTGTTCTACTATGATCTAACTAGGCTCAAAAGATTCGTCTCATCGTGTACATCAAAACTATATAATTAGTTTTTTTTATTTATCCATCTTTAGTGCTCCATGTATAAGGAGAGAGATTTGATGTGATAGCTAAATATAGAAGTTTTGAGAGAGAAATTTTACAACCAAGGCCTTAGATTTCCCAAATTTGGGACTCTCAATTTGGGAGTACGGAATTCCATGTGTATTGTAGCATTTTGTTTGTATGTGCGAAAAATCATCTAAAAATTGATTAATTAGGCTCAAAATGTTCGTCTCGCAGATAAAATTCTACAAATCCAATAGAAATATACTGTTTATTAGCTGTAAAGCTAATTCATCTTCCAGTTGGGAGCCTATTGTGCAAAATGACCTGTGCACCTGAAACATATAGAAAACCATACATCAAGGAACATAAATGACCATCCTAGCAAAATTTTAGGACCTGAATTTTTTAACAAAACAAAAGCTTTCAGTAAATGCATGGTATGCTGGGATGTTGTGTCTTGTTAAAAGACAGTACCATGTACTATAATTCAAGGGTAAGTGTTTAATTCCAAATTAGTAGAAGCGGTGCTTAAATTGAATCTTCTTTATTACAAAATGGAGCAATGAATAGATAAATTTTCACGAACAGGAGAAAAATACACTTGCTTAAAACTCAGTATGTCAAGTTCTCTACCATGCACCAGTTTCGACCAATTTAATCCAATGTAGGTGGGGAATCTCTTCCTCCAGAATTGTTTGAAAAAGAAAGTAAGCAGCTACCGCGTAAAATATATAGCCCCTAATTCTTTGGTGCCCTGATGTACATTGAAAGTGCCCTGGGGTGATCCTGGAAGCTGGAAACATACAAGAGTGGCAAAGATAGTCTTCCACTAGACATCCGAACCCTAACTCAAACACTCGGCTGACTCAAACTGATACATGGGAGTCAAATCACTGGTTTCCAAAAATGCTTTAATATGTAAGATGTGAGGACTCCATTGGTTGCCTTGGCTGTAGAGGCTTGTAAAATTGATGTACCTACTACATGCTCCGAGTGCATACTTATGTCACCGTGTGAATAAATTGTATGTGAAGTACAACTCATTTTGTTTCATTATCTCCTTTTTTCGAAACGAATACTTAATTTCTTAATGCCGTTACACGAATAAATATAATGGTTTAAATCAGATCCAGGAGACATTGTTGTACCAAGTAGGACTCCATGCATCTTTTCATGTCACTTCTTAATTTATTCTACTCACTACAGGTTAAGCAAGCATAAACATAAATAACATTCTTAGCTTGTGAACAAGTCTATGCAAGGCATAAATAATGTTAGGACAGCACAAGATTTGATCAATCATAATGTGCGCTTATATTATGGATCAGTCTTCAGACTTCCGTAAAGGAATGCTTGATATGGGTTAGTGAACAGAATGTGTACCTTTCATATCATTTGATGGAATGCTGCAAAGCTAAGTGGCCCAAATTCCTTGATGCCAGAGTTCTCAATTTCTTTCTTTTCTTCTGTCATAACAAGATATACTGTAAAGTCGTCCTCGGTTGAGTAACTTTCAGTTGGGGTGGATAAGTCAAGAACAACAGTTAGCTCGTGGGAGTTCTTATGTGATTCGAGTTGTGGGTCAACAGATAATATGTGGCAATCATGAGACCTGATTTGGGTTGTGTACTCACAATCTGCAAACTGCTCAATTATCATTGATTGCAGTTCAGGTTTAAGCGATCTGGTCACAACATGAACTGTGGTCGGTCTCAGTGCGTAGCACACATGAAACAGTGCATCAACCTTCCCTTCCTCTTCTGCTACAAGATAGCAATTATTGGGAAATTGCGGAATTCTTCTCGTAGGAATTCTTAATGCAGCATTCATTTTAAAATGTTAGGGTAAGCTAACTATCAAACAAATCATGATGAAATGTACGGATGGAAGTTCACCTGACGGCTGTTGCCCTTGGAGTTTGAAGATTGGCACTCCACTCAGCTGACTGGACCAGCTACGGATCAATCCGCTGGCAATGAATCTGTAACTGCCATCATGAACATGAACACTTTCTTATTCGTCATTTAGGCTTACAAGATAAAGATACAAGTTAATGCTATTGTGCTAAGTTTTCCATGTTGAGCTTGAAATGTGTGTACTGCTATCAGTGCTATGCAGCTATTTGGATGTTTATGTACCAGGGCACGGGGTGCTTTGTTACATTCTAACGTGCTCCTGCTCCTTTTATGACATCCTACTCATAATTTTTTTTTCTGTTCGTCTTTTGCTAGGAGGAATGCAATTGAAACAAAAATACTTTTTCATGCTTTTGGATGTCGTTAGAAGTATCCGTGTATCCACTTTGGATCATCTATATATACCCTGTGTTAATAGTATGATTACTTGTTTGGTAGATTCTTAAGTTAATTGCATATTTGAATGCAAACGCTTTTATGTTGTTATTATTACCTCAATGCACCTGGTATACGGTGTTATCTTTATATGTGCAGTGTATGCTGTGTTCTTTTTGCTACCTTGTTGGATTAGCTTGCAGTCTAACCAAATGTTCTGTGTTGTATTTCACAGGTTGCTTCTGGCTTGTGAGAAATGGAGCATGAACTACATTCTCTATCGGGGATACAGACAGTCCATGGGCAGTCCGTGTTGTTGAGCAGAATCTCTTCTTATTCTACCACAATTAGAATAGATAGCATTACACTCTGAACTTTTGGTTTATGCTACAAACTTGGTGGTAGCAGGTTTTACCAATTGAGTGGACTCTGTAAATCTTAATTTAGATTATCTGTCAGTTTACGTCCCTTAACTATAGAGGAGCCACAGAAAAAAAGGTTGAAGTAAGTTGTAAACATTTCGCAGTCAAATACGCAATGTTCTTTCACACGGTACAATTTGCTTTTGCTTGGAAGACAAAATCCGAAGCATTTATCATTTTGTCTATTTCCTACTACAGCAAGTGACACCAGGCTTTTTGCTCTGTAATTGCATCCGGTTTAACATGTGGGACAAGATGGACCTCTTCTTTTTCTTTGATGACACTGATATTTTGGCTCTCTTTTTGCCACCATTTCATCTGTAACTGAACTGATGACTTGCCAGCAAAGGCAATAGCTTCTCCAAAGGTACAACATGTTCAGCTTCAAGAAAGAAATAAAATGTTATATCAAAGTTTTGACAAGGGTGATGATTCAAAATATGATCCGGTTAGTTTTCATTGCTGAAAACCTATCCATATATTGGCACATGTTCCGTGGTCGTTGATTCAGGCCTTCCACAGGAAGTGTTATGATTCATCCGTCCGTCATTTGTGGTCTGAATAGATCTTTAGCTCGTCATTTCTTTTGAAGGATCAACAGAAGATCATTGGACTTCCAATTTTCAGTGTGTTGTCAAATATACCAGGAAGTCTTCACAATTAGACTTCTTGATTGTGCATTGTTATAGGATAAATAAAGTGCTACCTGGAGACTGTTGTATTTGATCCAATAATGTATGTCGTGTCACTTAATTGTGCGCTATTCTTATGTTATTGTAGAGATTCAACATCTTTCATTCTCTCTGCAGATAGTAGATAAATAAAAAAACCCATCATATGTCAGATAGGAAATCTATTAAAAGAAGCAATCCTGTACAAGCAAATATGAGGTACATCCGGCCAAAAAAACTCACTGGCCCATTTCGCAAGCTAAGGACCTATGAGCTGGTTCCCTCTGGTGGGGGTAACGCGGCAAAGCCGCGCCTGCTTTCTAGTAGGACCACCTATTACCAGATACTAGCAGCCCATATTTCTGAAAAAAAAGATACTAGCAGCCCATATTACATACGGCCCAACCCAAGTCAGACTGTTGCATGGATATACAACTGTAATGTATGAATGGTTTGGGTGTTCGTATGGAATTTAAGAAGAGGGATAATAAGATAGCAAATATTACATGTAGATGGATGTGATAGTTTCTTGCTTAAGGTAGGGAGAAAAAAGAGTTGTGCTCAGTTGGGTGGGGATCGATGAGAGTAGAAAGCTGTGTGTGATGGGCATTAGGAGAACTAAAGCTACCTTTTAATTTCTTAGACCTAAACCATCGATGGCCATCTAATGTTTGGCGTATTTTTGAATGATGTGACACTTTCTTATTCGTCATTTAGGCTTACAAGATAAAGATACAAGTTAATGCTATTGTGCTAAGTTTTCCATGTTGAGCTTGAAATGTGTGTACTGCTATCAGTGCTATGCAGCTATTTGGATGTTTATGTACCAGGGCACGGGGTGCTTTGTTATATTCTCACATAATTTTAGACACAAGTTTGGTGTCATTAGTTTCATATATGCCAAATAATCCATAAAGAGAGTACACCTTTTCTATTGTATGAGAAGTTAAATATTAATAAAGTAGCAATTGGTTAAAGGCTAAAATGGGGCTCGCAAATAAAATCATCGTCATTGCCTCTCCTGTGGAGTTTGAAGATTGGCACTCCACTCAGCTGACTGGACCAGCTACGGATCAATCCGCTGGCAATGAATCTGTAACTGCCATCATGAACATGAACAAGTGCTTCTCTTAATCGTGGGTCTTTCACCAATCCATCAACAAAACTTATTTCCTCCCGTGGAACCCAGCGGACAATCAAACCTTTGTATTGCCCCCTCATTCCTCTCAGAAGTTCACACAGGTCATCCGCAACACCATCAATACTATCGAGCTCTCCTTTCACCACTCTGTAAACATCATAGTTATCTGTGCATGGCTGAAGATACTCAAACGGAGTTCCCCGTCTGAGTTGGAGGAACATTGCTTTATTTCAGCTTCCATTGACAAGTCACAAGGAACTTCAGTGTATATCTCACAGAGCCCAACCTGATTACCTCTCCAAATTATGACTCCTGTTGTTCCCTTGTCTTCTCCAGGAGTGTAGGAGCCATCCCTCTCGCCCTTGCAATACAGAATATCGTCGCGTGGGTATCTCACGCCATGATCATACATCGTGATGCCCAGATTACTATGAAATGTCTCAGACCAATCATTAATCACAATAGTTCTGGTATAGCTCAGATAGTCTAAGAAATGTTTCTAGTATGGTCTGGGCATGTCTACCAGATGTACCATGCACCGATAGGCTGTTAGATATGTAGGGGGCTTACCGAGTATTGTTCCATACTCGATATGAAGAACGCGAGTTTCTTCCGCAATGATAGGATAGTCCCATAATAGACCTCTTCTCATCAATGCAGCTCGTACAGAACTGTCAAACATTTCTTTCAGTATTGGTATTTGACGATGTTTCTTTAACATAACTGTGTCCCTGTCAATCTCATCCTAGAGGCTTTGCCCCTTGCCAACACCAATACTGAAAGGGTCAGTACTTGCATATCTTTTTGAAACAGATAGCAGATCATTTGGTGGGGGATGTAAAGCTAATTCATCTTCCAGTTGGGAGCCTATTGTGCAAAATGACCTGTGCACCTGAAACATATAGAAAACCATACATCAAGGAACATAAATGACCATCCTAGCAAAATTTTAGGACCTGAATTTTTTAACAAAACAAAAGCTTTCAGTAAATGCATGGTATGCTGGGATGTTGTGTCTTGTTAAAAGACAGTACCATGTACGATAATTCAAGGGTAAGTGTTTAATGTTGAGCTTGAAATGTGTGTACTGCTATCAGTGCTATGCAGCTATTTGGATGTTTATGTACCAGGGCACGGGGTGCTTTGTTATATTCTCACATAATTTTAGACACAAGTTTGGTGTCATTAGTTTCATATATGCCAAATAATCCATAAAGAGAGTACACCTTTTCTATTGTATGAGAAGTTAAATATTAATAAAGTAGCAATTGGTTAAAGGCTAAAATGGGGCTCGCAAATAAAATCATCGTCATTGCCTCTCCTGTGGAGTTTGAAGATTGGCACTCCACTCAGCTGACTGGACCAGCTACGGATCAATCCGCTGGCAATGAATCTGTAACTGCCATCATGAACATGAACAAGTGCTTCTCTTAATCGTGGGTCTTTCACCAATCCATCAACAAAACTTAGTTCCTCCCGTGGAACCCAGCGGACAATCAAACCTTTGTATTGCCCCCTCATTCCTCTCAGAAGTTCACACACTTTTCTTGGCCATGCGAAATTGCATATTCCTAGGCAACATGTTTGTAAACTAAAACAACACCCATGGCTAGAACTGAACTGATCTGAAGGTGTACAGTGCAAACATGCCTTCTATTATTTTCTGGAGAATACTAACAGAAATATTCAGACACTCTTCTTCTGAGGAAGCCTCCAAGCAGGAAGGATTCTAAGCAGAAACACTGTTCTTATGAACACCATACAGTCAATTGAAACAAGGCAGAACAAAAAAAAATGCCGGCGATTTGCGAGTCTCACAGTCTTCCAAAGAAGCACAGTAATCCACATGCTTCATGGATTGGGATATAGGTACATATATAGTTGTCAAAAGGTTAAGAAAATCATTCCTTTGGGAAAGGGGACACCAGTGCTAGTTCAACTTAAAGACGTGACAGAACTATGAGTCGTCCTGTGCTATCATAAAGTAACAAGCACTCCAAAATTACCATATCTTCTAGACCAAACAAATTGATAGATATTATGAAGCGAAATTCACATAGAAATTACAAACACTAAATAACACTAACATCAATGACTTGTGGTAGCAGGGGTCAACACCAGACATGAATGGTGAAAGCAGTTGTACCCAGGCGGCTGCCACTGCCGCCAAGGGAGATGATAGTCTGAACTCCTTGAAGTAAACCCTTCCTGCATAAGAAATTAACAGCCAAAAGAAACTATTGCTATTCAATTCTTCATGAGACGAACATCGTTGGTACTACCCACCATGAACGAAATACTCGAAGGAAGAGTATCCAGACATATGAAAACACTTTTTATCCCTCGAAGAAAGCAGAAGAAGTATGTACCTCTGAAAAAAAAGACAAGCAATATGTATGATCTCTAAGATGGATGTATCACTAATGAAGCCGTATTTGATTATTATCATCTTTTAGCCTATGTGGCACATTATTTAATTCTATAGGCACTATTTTAGTTATGGGGTTGGAAATGGCATATACTTATTTTGTTCAGTCTCTTCGCGGATACTTTGCCCGTGTTTGGATGGTTTTCTAAAAAAATTCTAAGGGAATTTTGCATGCATGGAGTATTAAATAAAGTCTATTTGTAAAACCTTTTAAGGATGAATATAACTTTAAGCAACGAATCTAATGAATCTAATTAACCCATAATTTACTACAATAATGCCACAGTAACCATCCTCTAACATATGGTAAAGACCTCGTTAGATAGGTCTCGCGAATTAACCCGGGATTGGGATTGTGTACGTAATTTAATTTTATAAACTGACTTTATTTAAAACTTAATTAGTAGTCCAATGTGAGGGTAAAAAGTTTTCACTGGCTTTCTCGAACAGAATCTACTCGTGTGCAGCAGTATTACTACCCAGGAACGAACAGGCTCAACGGCTCTTGTCCAGGCGCAAACCTCGCTGCCTCGAGAGACACTGGCTAGCAAGAGGCAGATCAATGGTGCATCGTGCATGCATGCATGCATGGTGGATCTCGGCACGCCAGAGGATGTGGCCGGGATTCATGACCAAACAAATTAAAATGCCCCATCCCCGGCCCCGTTCACCACCTTCTTTCTGCTTGCGAGTAAACATCTTCATCTAGTCCACCTAAATCAACTACTCCTACCAGCATGTTCCGTGATTTTGTCATGATATGCATCATTATTTTTAATGACATTTATAAAAATATATATAGCATATTAAGATTATGGAAGCACACTAGCTTTGTGAGTCAATTGTAGGCACGCGAGTGGGTGTGCCATTCTTGTAAGACAGATTAATTACCATTGTTACCGACGCTATTTCTAGTGCATTATATCATGTTGCTATATTCAAGGTGTATATGACATTGCAATAACAATAAATAGATTTACTGTGTAGTTGCCATTCAAAATAGCCGGTTCTTGTGTATTTGTGTCTACGAGAATGGACACCCAAATTTTAAGCATGGTTTTCTAGTCTTCGATATCAAGTATATATGAAATGCAACTCCACAATCATACTATATTATTTCTTGTTGTGTCATATCACTGAAAATTTTCCTACCACTACCAGGATCCGGAATTACCTTGGAGCCTCAAAACAGACAAGAAAAATAGGAAAATTGCCAAGGAAATAATCCGGCATGGCCAATCCACCAAGTGTAGTTTGTTAGGGATATTATTTCTTTGGCGGCTGGCCACCAATATAATTATTTCCTTTGTTGGCTCTTGGTAAGAAAGACTCCTTTCGAAGGTCGCCTCCCTCGCGAAGCGACTCGAGGGCCGCCGCCGTGCGGCGGCCAGGGCGCACGCGAAGTCGGCCGCCTGCGTCCCCTCCTTCCCTCCAAACTCCTCTAACTGCATCTCACCACCATCGGCACCGGCGCCACCCTACGGCTGCCCTTGCCCGGATTCGGGGCTCCCGACCGCATCTCGCTTGGACCCGGCGGCCACCGCACCCCCGGCCGCTCCCCGCAAATCAGGAGACCCGGCCGCCGGCACGCGTTCCCTGCGGCCTGCACATGGCTAGCGTCGTGTAGGCGGGCAGGGGTGTGTCGTCCGAGTTGGCAACGGCTCGACCGGTGCTCCCGGACCTCCTCAAGCCGTCGACGTGGTGCTGCCGCGGGGCTGGCGGGCTCCGACGTGAAGGTTCCGCGCCAACGGCGTGATGCCGTTCGCGGTGGCAGAGCTGCAGCGTCGCGGCCACCGCTGCCGCGCGCGTGCACTAGTCCTCGGGGAGGGGGGGATAAGGTGGTACCGGAAATTGCCGGGAGAAATCCTAGCCCGGCCTTGTGCCATGGCCGTCAACAGCGACACCGTCACGTGTCGTTCTTCCCTCCATGGAGGCGTTGAGTCGAGGCCTTCCCGGGCACTTGTTGGTGCGACCAATGTACTAGTTGTTTGGGGCAGATCTTAGTTAATAGAAATCCTTACCCGGCACTATATCGGTGCTGTCGACGGCAACGCCCTCGGGTGTTGCTATCCTCCTTGGAGGCGTATACCTGTGACTGCCTGCTCCTTCCACCTCTTCTCCCCCTGCACTCTACCATGAGACGCCGTGCTTGCCTCGAATCTGTAACACCGTTTGATGGAATACAATGTTTCAGGTGGGCCCTGGCCCTCCGTAGGCTCCCTCAAAAAAAATTATTTCCTTTGTTGTTTGGCTGCTAAGAAAACTAGGGCAACATCAAAATTTCCAAAGCAAAGCGGGGAAATGTTACAACTACCAATTTAATTAATTAACTCACTTCGAAGAAGGGTCTTGCTAAGTTAAAATCGTTACCATGGTGGGTGGTAGTACTATACAGGTAATAAATATTTTGGTCCTACTAGCGTCTGCACGTCCGACGAATATTTTGGTACTATGCACATCTTATCACCCTCTCCTGCTAACCATGGACGCCATCGACATGTGTCGTTGCTTGTCAGTCGCCGCCCTCACCGGCTCGGGCGAGCCGCCGTCAGGGAGGGGAGCAGGGAGGGGCAGAGCAGCAGCAACCTGTGGAGGATCGGCGAGGTGGAGTCGGCAGCGTGCGGAGGAGGGGGAGCATGCGGACTGCGGAGGGGGAGCATGCGGAGGCGGAGGCGGCGGCGTGCGAACGAGGAAGACAGCGTGCGGTGGCTGCGTGTGGACCAGCAGCGGACCCCGGGAACATGCACATGCTTACATCCACATGCGACTGTAATTTGAATGGATAAAAGAAGAAGTTCTTCTGCACTGCACAGTCGGAGCCCGGGCAACTGTCCAGGGTCGTTGGACCCTGGGTCCGCCTCTGGTGTGGACGATGGGGAGGGGCGTGTGACGGTGACGACGGTGACATGCAGAGTGGGCGTGCGGAGATGGCGGCAGCGTGCGGACGAGGGGGAGAGGCGTGCGGAGACGGCGGCGGGCCGGCGGCATGCGGGGAAACATAGATAAGACACGCGGACATTCTGGCTCGATGAGTGAACCGTCCAATGGATAGGACGTCTTACAGGAAGCATGTATAAGGCAACATTGTACATAATACATAATAGCAAAAGTTTATCCTGACATTATACCACTATAGTATGTTATGTTATGTTATGTTATGTTATGTTATGTTATGTTATGTTATGTTATGTTATGTTATGTTATGTTATGTTATGTTATGTTATGTTATGTTATGTTATGTTATGTTATGTTATGTTATGTTATGTTATGTTAATGAGGAGAGAGATTTGATGTGATAGGTGAATAGTAAAGTTTAGAGAGAGAATTTTTGAAAGTTTGATGATTTGAGCAGGAACAAAAAGGGCTCCTCCATCCAAGAGCGCGGCCTGGTTTTGGTTGCTTTGGCCAGCGTGTAATCATGATCTGTAACCACGATGCCATGCCATCCACACCCCACCCACCTCCGGCTTTTACCAGTGGCCGCCGCCCGCCGCCGGGTCGGTTTGATGACGTCATCAAGATATGTTGAACCACACGTGTAGAGTATATGCTGACTTCTTCTTCCTCGTCAATACTGTTGAAAACATATAAGAATTCCTCTTATGGTTTGCTTTGGTAGGTTATGAGCATATAGAGTATAGAAGATTGACCCTACAAATACGAAATCACATGAGAAATGTATTTAGGCGGTGTTTAGTTCATGTGAAAAGGTGAAAAGTGAAGTGAAAATGTCACATCGGACACTGTAGCACTTTTCGTTTGTTTGTGGTAAACATTGTCCTACCATGACCTAACTAGGCTCAAAAGATTCGTCTTGTCGTGTACATCAAAATCATGCAACGAGTTTTTTTATTTATCCACGTTTAGTGCTCCATGCACAAGGAAAGAGATTTGATGTGATTTGATGTGATAGATGAACAATGAAGTTTGGAGAGAGAAAGTTTGGGAACTAAACACAGCCGTTGTACTACCATGACCTAACTAGGCTTAAAAGATTCGTCTCGTCGTGTGCATCAAAACTATGTAATTAATTTTTTATTTATCCGCATTTAGTGTTCCATATATAAGGAGAAGAGAAATTTGATGGGATAGGTGAATAATAAAATTTAGATGGAGAAATTTTAGAACTAAACTCTGGCCAAAGAGGGGGGACAGGGACGTTTCAAAGCGCCCTGCAACAGGGATCGGATCCCCACCAGCTAGCGTTTGGAGCTACTCGAGCTGAGTAGTCACATGCATCATCGAGGGGGATTGGGATTCGGTGCCAGCGGCTCACTGGACGACCTCGTTCTTGGCAGGTACTGCTGGGTTTTAGATCCATGAAATGCTAAAAATTCACTCTCTAAATTTCACTACTCACCTATTACATCAAATCATATCAAATTTCTCTCACTAAATGTGGCTAAATAAAATAATAAGTACCCCTCCATCCCACAAAGACCGTCCATTTGAGTGAGTTTGTCCTAAGTCAAACCCTCTTATGTTTGACTAAATTTATATAAAATTATATCAATACTTTTGATGTGTATCAAGTTTCATTTTATTCATTATGAAGTATATTTTCATATTGTACCTATTTAGTGTTATAAATATTGATAATTTTTTTGGTAAACACTTGGTCAAACATAAGATGGTTTGACTTAGGACAAACTTAAATAGACAGTCTTTGTGGGACGGAGGGAGTACATTGTTTGATGTACACGACGAGACGAATCTTTTGAGCCTAGATAGGTCATGGTAGGACAACGATTACCACAAACAAACGAAAAGTGCTACAATGCGCTATAGTGTCCGATGTGACATTTTCACCAAACTTCACATTTCCTTTTCGGGAACTAAACACAGCTCTTGTTTAGATCTCAAATTTAGACCCTAAAGTTCATTGTGTAAAAAGAATATTCACATCACACCAAAATATTGGCACATGTACGGAGTACTAAATGTAGATGAAATCAAAACTAATTACACAGTTTTGTTGTACTTTGCGAGATAATTAGTTTTTTGTTTACTTATATTTAATGCTCTATACATGTATCATTTGATATATTTAATGTTTCGATGTGATGTCAATGTGATGGCTTATATTTAATGCTCTATGCATGTATCATTTGATATATTTAATGTTTCGATGTGATGAAAAGTTTGGTGGAACTAAACACACCCACTAAGGCCTATGTATACACAACAGGTATAGTGGAAGGGCGTCTCCAACAATGCTGTCGTTTTCGATAGCTGAGGTGGAGCTGCTGTTGTGTCAGAGTAACATTTTAAGTTAATTAATCAATGTTTAGATAATTATTTATAAATACAAATAAAATATATAGTTTCGTATTTACAGTAAAATGACAAGTTTGAGTTGTCTAAATTTGAAACTAAACAAAGGCTAAGAAAAAGTCGCTCGTGACTTCTATTTTATTCGTTTTTCCTCCGCCACCTCAGCCTCGCTACTCGCTAGCTACGTCGACTGTTCCTGGAGAAGCCCGAATAGGAATCCAGCTGAACCGGGGCGAGACCCGCGGACACTGACCTACCTTCTCGCATCTGCACGGTCATTTTTTAGTTTACGAGAAACGTCCGATTTTAGAGATGAGGAATCAAAATCGGACTTTGACAGTAGTTAGGAGATGTCAAAAGAACTTTTTCTAGGTTATAAATACCTATTGGGCCACAAGCTTGGATCAAGCAATCCCGGAAATCTAGTTTTCCTGTTCGCTTGGCTTATCATCCAACAATATTTTTTTTCTCTCAGTAAAAACCAGCACCAGCCACCAACCAGACAGCAGTGTTTTTCTCTCTATGCTTCTTCTCCGCCCTGCATCCCCACTCACCAAACATGGAGTACTGTAATATAACATGTTAAATCCATAGTTTTGTGACACATTAACAACCAGAAAATGTTACGTGACATTTGTCTTTTTACAGAAGTTTTACTTGCCAGTCATTACATTTCATTCAATTTAAAAAAAGGTCTCTTATCCGTGGGAATTTCTTAAATAATATTTGAAAACACTAAATTGATTGCATAGCAATATTTTTTTTTGCAAACGATATTATACATGATTTAAGATTAAATTTAAAAATAGAAACACTAAGGTAATTGCATGGAAATATTCTTTTGCAAACAATATTATACATAAAAACATGTTCATTTTGTTGAGAAAGATCAATTCTTAAATGATTGATCATCTGTGTATTTCTACCATACGAATTTTGTAGCATGTACTTGTAAAGACCATGGATACTATTGATGTAGAAGACCGGTGGATGACATCTACTGTGCGAATTTTGTAGCATTGCACTCACAAAGATTATGGATGATATTGGTCATAGAAGATCGATGGATGACATAAATGGATAGTCCTAGTGGATGGATGACGTGGCAAGCTTGCATGTTGAGAGAAATCTGTAGTGGGGAGCTAAAACATAGTTTTGTATGATTAGTTTGCAGCTAGCTGGATGGCTTTGATTCTCTAGCAAACTCTATAGCTACAGAAATGGATGGATTGAAGCCACCGTTTAGTTCCACCAAGCCCTTGTCTAGCTCCTAAATTTAGGAGCCAAATTTTAGCTTTTTAAAATGTGTGCGTCACTGTACCATTTATTTTACATGTGTAAAAATTTGTCCAAAAATTGATTAATTAGGCTCAAAATGTTCGTCTCGCAGAGTACAACAAAATTGTGCAATTAGTTTTTTATTTCAGCTATATTCAGTGCTCCATGCATGTGCCGATATTTTGGTGTGATGTGAATCTTCTTTTTGCATAATAAACTTTGGGGGTGGATTTTGGAATCTAAACGAGACCTAAACTTTTAAAGTTTTCCATCACATCGACATCACATCAAAACATTAAATATAGTAAATAATAACGTATCTATGTTGCATTAAATATAGGTAAAAAAATTAATTACATAGTTTTGATGTACACGACGAGACGAATCTCTTGAGCCTAGTTAGGTCATGATAGGACAACAATTATCATAAACAAACGAAAAGTGCTACAGTGTGTTACAGTGTTCGATGTGACTTTTCGATCAACTTTTTCAGGGATCTAAACACACCCAAAAATCCTGACCGTGAACATTTGTCAATTTGACCAGAGATAAAGATGACCCACCTAGCGGATAGGGTCGTAGGTCCGCCTACGGGTGCTGGTTTTACGAGCGGGCATTAGGCATTGTTTAGATGTTAGAATTGGGGGTTGAATTTAGGAGTAAGTTGTCACTTCGTAATCATTGCGCTACTGTAGCATTTCGTTTGTTTGTACGAAAAATTGTCTAAAAATTGATTAATTAGTCTTAAAATGTTCGTCTCGTAGACTCCATGCATGTTATGACATTTTGATGTGATGGAGAATCTTCTTTTTACATAGTGTATTTGGGAGTTGCTTTTTGAAGTTATGTACTTTTTGCATAGTAAATTTGCACTACCAGAATCATTCACATCCGCCCGCCTCCTCCGCCTCGGTCATTTTGGACCCGGTGCTGATGGGGCTTCAGCACCGGGTCCAACGGCTAGGAGCGGGGGCGGCGCTGCGGGGTGCCAGGGCGAAGACATTAGCACCGGGTCGTGGCAAGACCCGGTGCTAATGCGCCCCCTTTAGCACCGGGTGCAGCCAGCAACCGGTGCTAATGTGCCGAGGCCATTTCGCACCGGTTGCTGGCTGCACCCGGTGCTAATATCTCCCCCGGCCGAGCCAGCTGAACACTTAGGCGCTGTGTTCATGCTGCTCGGCCGTCACCGGGCGCACACGAGCCACGTCACTGGATGAACAAGATCAATTTTTCTTTTTAATCTCTGTATAAAAGTTGTAACTAGTCGTTCTCCCTCGTACAAACTTCAAAAAGATCATTTTTCTTCCTAAAAATTCCTAAAATCATACTCTATCAAATTATGAAACTTATTAATGTTATTATTTTGAAAAATCTTCTCGTGTGAGACTGTTTGAACAATCCAAATTTTGAATTAAAAATGACAACTACAACCAAGGTTTTTTTCACACTAGGTGATGTCAAATGAAAAAGTGATGAATACCAAAGTTTCATATTTCATCATGATCTACAATCTTTATTTAGGTCATTTTGTCATTTTCAGAAGTGGTAATAACATGTAGTACAAATTTGACAAGTCTCTAACAAAGTTTTAGAAACTATGAGAGTGAATCTAGGATTAATGAACAATGTATACTACCACTTTCTCAAATGCAAAAATGACTTAAATAAAGATTGTAGATCTTGATGAGATATGAAATTTTGGTATTCATGACTTTTTCATCTGAGACCATTTAATGTTCCAAAATCTTTCTTTTAGTTATCAATTTTTGTAATTTATAAGATTTTTAGTAATTTATAAGATTTTCTAGTAATTTATAAGATTTTATAGTAATTTATAAGATTTTCTAGTAATTTATAAGATTTTCTAGTAATTTATAAGATTTTCTAGTAATTATAAGATTTTCTATTAATTTATAAGATTTTCTATTAATTTATAAGATTTTCTATTAATTTATAAGATTTTCTAGCATTTTATATTGATTTCTAGTAATTTATAAGATTTTCTTATTTAATATATTTTAATAGGTATTAATAACTGAATTAAAACAAGTATTAATAACTATATATTTTCCACCGGTGCTAAACGCTGATTTGGAAACTGGCGCCAAACGAAAATTGGGGGCCTTTAGCACCGGGTTGATCTAAAATCCGGTGCTAAAGGCCCCAATTTTCGTTTGGCGCCAGTTACGGCCTTAGCACCGGGTGTTGTATAGACCCGGTGCGAAAGGGCCTTTAGCACCGGGTCGTGGCTGCACCCGGTGCTAAATGCCCCGGATCAGCACCGGGTCGTGGCTGCACCCTTCTAGATTTGAATTCAAACTCTAATTGACTAAACTTTTGCATAGTAAATTTGGGAGTAACTTTTGGGATCTAAACAAGGCCTTAGTGTTGTGAGAGAAATTTTGGCCATGTTTCTTTTCCACCCGGAAAAAAAATTGAAAGAGAATCTTACATACATGAAGTACTAAATGAAGTCTATTTGTAAAATTCTTTTATGGATGAGTGTTATTTGGCACGACGAATCTAATGGGTCTAATTAATCTATATTTTGCTACCGTAATGCTACAGTAACAATCCTCTAATCTTGTGGTCGAATGTCTCATTAGATAGGTCTCGCGAAATAGTTCAATATTGTGAAGGTAGTTTTATAAACTGACTTTATTTAATACTTTCAATTATTTATGAAAGAGATTTTCCACTTCAAAGAAACATGATTTTTGTAAACTCATTTTATTTAATATCTTTAATTATCGGTGAAAGTGAAAGAGACCGTTAAAATTTTGCCACCAAAACACGGCCTTTGCCACCGAAACACGGCCTTGATGTCGACCGGTCTCGATCCATCCATCGTTCCATCCTGCCAGCAATCGACGGAAGAGAACTGTGAAAAGATTCCGCCAGCTACGCACGCTTCTCTAGAAAGGCTGTCTTTAGTTCAAAAAATTTCATTAGTTTTATCACATCACATTAAAATATCGATACAATGCATGAAGCATTAAATATAGGTAAATAAAAAACTAATTACATAGTTTTGATGTGCACGACGAGACGAATCTTTTAAGTCTAGTCATGTTATAGTAGGACAATAATTAACACAAACAAATAAAAAATGCTACTGTAAAATACAATATCCGATGTGACCTTCAACTATCCTTCTCGCACGATAAACACAGCCGAAACAGAAACCGTGGGCTGTGGGCTGTGGCCACACCGGGTGGCTTGTGTTGTTGGTGAGGAAGCCTAGAGAGAGAACAAGACCCGACGGAGCCAGCTCCGATGACGAGCACCGGCAGATGCGCCGCCCCGGCCCCGCGCGCCGGCGACCAGCAGAGGGGACGTGAAGGAACACGATCCAGTCTTCCCCGCCATGACCACCAGAGCACCAGCTAATTGCAAACATTGTAAGGGTCTTGGAATGGAGGAATCTAAAACAGAGAAAATGAAGAGAACTTAGGAATAGAAAAAGAATAGAGATGTATGGAGTAAAACAAAGGCATAGCTAAACACAGGAATTTTGGAAGATTTTTTTAGGGAAAATTAGATCATACTATTAAAAGAGTTCATCTTTAGATATTTACCATCAAAAGAACCAACTATAGGGATTTACCATTAAAAGGACACTCTTGTTAGCAGCTTATCACTTCCGTTATGTGGATGTTTTTTTTGAGACACTCCGTTATGTGGATGTTAACTGTGACTATTTTACCCTTACCAAGAAAAGATTTAGATGGCCACACTCAATTCCTTGTTCCAGTGGCAATATCTTATGGCAGATTGGCACCGGCAATATATCTGAACTTCAACTCCCATTTCAGCACCATTGACAGGATCAGAGGAACACCGCACTGCTCTCTCTCCGTCGTTTTCATTTCCCTTCCTTCAGTCTCCTCTCCTCTCCTATCTCTCTGCCCTCTGTTCTTTCCCTCCCACCTGATCACAAGGGAATGCAGCCAGCGTAGTGTGGGCAGCAGGATGCCAGGATGCGGTGCAGGCAGCTTGCATCGGCCGCACGGGCAAGGCAGGGCCGCAGGGCGCGCCGGCAGGAAAGGTAGCAAGGATGCGCCAAAGCGGGAAGCGGACGCGCGATGGGCTGCATTGCAAAAGGACAGCCGACTGCAAGCGCCTGCTAATTCTGAGCAAAGGGCAAAATTGGAACCAACAAATAGCTGACCGGCAAAGAAATAATAAAACAAGAGATCACACTTGACGGAAAGGAACAGAGTGCTATATGCCTGTAACGTTGAATCTTTGAACGGTAAATATCTAAAGTTAATTTTTATATGCTAAATATCCAAAGATGAACTCTTTGAATGGTATCATCTGATTTTTCCTTTTTTTAGTCACCGGGGGGAATATTTCTGTCGGGGACTAACCCAGGGGTCCCCAAATCATCGGGGTAATCACCCTAAAAAAACGTTAACCACGAAGGGCCGAATCGCCGACAGCCTGGAAGGGCCACCAGGGCAACGCGGCCCGCCACAACTTATGGCCCAAATATAGCCGCCCGAGCTCGCCTGACAAGGGGACCCAGGTGGCGACCTCCGTCTCCGCCTTGCTCGAGGGTCGCGTGCCCCCTCAAGCAGGCGAACCAGCTCCGCCTCGCTCGAGGGCACCCCTCTACAAGCACGGCGCGCGCCGGCGCCCCGCCCGACAACGGCATTTAATGCACGCCCCCATCAGGTGGGCGCCAAAGTCAAAAGGCAATCTTTCCACACGCCGCGACGCTGACACCACAGAGCTCGCTGTTACACCTGCTCCGGTCACTATGCGTCCTCACCAGCGCTGTGCGGACGTACGCGGCGCTGCGCAAGGCCCTGTGCGGACTTGCAGGCGTCAATCCGCACCACTATTCCACCCGCTCCCGTCCTTTCCCCCCGGGGCAACTCTCGAATGGGCATGAAGGACCTTCGATCGAATATATGAGCAGCGACCGAGTACAAACGCCGATCAGGCGCGGCCCGGTGATGACGAACGCCGGGTCAAATCCACCAACTCTCGACCATCCCCTGGCAAACCAGGCACGCCGCGCACTGTGGTCAACAGCAACCACCATGCCGACCCCTGTGCTGCCAACTCCCGTCCTTCTTCACCTGCCACGCCCTCGAATCAACCAGCGACGGGCAGCTGGACACGGATTACGGCAACGACACCCCTCGAAATCACTCCAGGACAAGCACAGGGATGACCACGACACCCGCAGAAGCCGGGGCTCGCCATAAATCCCCTACCAGGGTCAAGGACGATGGCACGCCCGACGCCATGCTCTCCAGTGCGTACCCCTATAGCACGCACTATACTTATGCTTGTAAACCCCTTCCCCCTCTCTCTCCTTGACCTATAAAAGGGGGGAAAGGGGAGGAAAAAAAGGAGAGAAAAAGAGAAAAACAACCGCCACTCACGATATCGGCACTCGCCTCAATCACACCCATCTTCAGGGACCTGGAGACTCCTTCTCCTCTCCCGCCTCGCTTGTAGCCCCCCACTGCAAGCACTCCGGTGCAAGATAGTGCAGTGCCCCGAGCGCACTCTGCTGGACGTACGACCTCACGGTCGGAACCAGGATAAACCCTTGTCTCACTGTGCTAGCTCTTGCATCAACCGTCAGGGGACGGGACACAACGCATTCTGTGTGGCGCTAGGATTGGCCGACTGATCTCAGCACCAACAATTTCTCACCTGAATTCCATTACAGGGCTTTCGGCAGGCCAAATACACTACATTTTAGAGTTTGACCAATGTAGGAAAGCAGGGGATAAGATAATACAGACGCCATATTCAGCGGCCTCACCCTCCTAAATCCGAGAGTCTCTATACAACCTCCCATCTCACTCACCAACAACCGCCACCCATTCTCGTGCCGATATGGAAGCAATGGGCCCACTTTAAATGAATAAAATATAGAAAAATGGATATAAGGGTGCAAGTACGAGAGGTTTGTTAGAGATGATTGTGACGTAGGAGAGAGAAAATGGATGAGAGACTCTGATTCAAGTGAAGTAGGGTGTAAAAATAGAAGTTGGGTTAGAGTTGCTCTAACATCAAACATTAAGAGCATTTTAATTTTCAATAAAAAATGGAGCCTAGTTTGGCAAAAGTTTTTCTCTTTCTAATTTGGCAAAAAGTTTCTAGCTTTGTGCTTTTTGTTTGGAGGAAACGTAGTTTCCCAGCGTGCAGGCATATACGCCTCTTTAATCCTCACCCGCACCACCTCCTCTACCTGGCTCCTCTCGACCTCTCCCCCTCTAGCGCCTTCGTCCGAAGCTCAGGCGTTCTCTCTTCATCTCCTCCGATTCGTGCTCGTCCAGCTCTGGTGGGTAGTGGTAGACGGCCGGCGACGAGGTGGGTCCTCCTCCTCCTGTTCTTCTTCCCTCTCTCGGATTGAGGCATGGTTAGCTGGGTTAGGGTTATGGTTTCGGGTTCGTGGTTGTCGGGGGAGGGCTCGCCGGTGGGCTTAAAGGAGCGTCTGGCGGATTGAGGGGAGCGAGCGTTTTTCTCTGTTAGCCGGCGGTGGCAGTCCAGATTCATTTTTTTTAATTGAACCTGGACTTCAGGACTTGCATGCCGTCGCCCCGAATCTTGCACGTGCAGGCGTTAAAGTATTTTTTTTGTTTTGTGGGCGAGCTTCTCATGTTATTAGACTCGAATAGCAATTGATCTGCGGTGTGTTTTTTTTTCGGGGATCTCAGAGTGGCAGTTCCTTAAGTTTTCCATTCTTGATCTGTTCTGGATCTGTATATCTGCACTTTTAACAGATCTCTTTTGAGGGAGGCAGATTTTATGAGACTTCTTGTGATTCTGAAGCTAGGGTAAGTTATAGAGTAGTTCTTCAACCAAGTCAAATATTTGGGCTGAAACTACTTTGCTGCATGCGAATGCCAGGATATTTGTTGTAGGTTTAAGTCTAAGTTGCATCTATCTACTCAGTCGGCTTTAGTCTCAGTTGCTAACCGTGAATTCTAAGATCCTGGTATCCTCTTTGATTCAGTACATGTGAAAACTTGTCCCAACTTGAGCTAAGCTAAGCTAAGCTAAATATTAACTGACAGGCAATCTATGGATTTTCCATAGTAGAACCTTTCTACATGTCCAACTAGTGTGTATGATCCATATTGAACCAGACAATCTCTCTAACAGAATTAGCATTGGTGCGTGCCATTTTGTTATGATTTTGAATTGGAACTGTTACTTTTCCTTTCATTGGCTTGTTGCTGAAAACATACAGTACCCTCACCATTATTGCAAATCCGAATCTTATGTGCGCTTCAATCTAAGTGAAGGAATGGTTGCTGGTTCAAATTACTAATGATTTTACAAGTGGTGCCTGGTGAATCTCAAAAGTTTAAACCTTCTGTTGCATTGTCGTTCAATTTGATTAGCTGCTGTCGCTGTGTATGATTTGATTAAGTTACATGCTACAGTCACGTTGTTCGTACATACAGTTCAGTTAGTATATGTTGAACTTGTTTGGAGCAAACATGGTGAACTGAGGGCCTGTTTTCTTGTGGTTTGCAAGACAGATGTTTCATCATCGTTTTGTGTTGGCAATATACTATTTACTTGTTAAACACTTAACCTATCTTTTATACTGTACCGCAGTGGCTGGGTACTGTTTTAAAACAAGGCCAATGCACACTCTTTTCCAATGTTTGACTGTGATTGGCGGGCCTTATATTTCGATAAGGGGGGGGATCATATAGAAACATACATCTAAGTTCAAATATTTTCCAATCCTCGTTCTTTCCTATGAAATATATATTATTTTTGCCACATAAATATGGAAACTTTAAATTTGTATGGAGTTACGCCTGTCCCAAATTCTTTAAAAAGCGTAAGACTAGGCAACATATGAAATTAACTTGGAGCGGGATTTCAGGTTAAACTTTCTCGCCTCAAGCGATTAGACTGAAATTTGAGGCTCACAGTCTACAACAATGGAGACAATGTACACAAAGGAAGCAATGAAATCTGCTTCTCATGAAGATAGTGGCGAAGCCAAAGGCAGATCAGCAAACAATGAATTTGATCCTTGGCATCCTCCCTGTGAAGAACGCCCTTCAAAACCTGCTGATCTTGACTTTGATTCCTATCTTAAATTGGTTTCAGAGGTATGTTAACCCACCAATTTTATGATATTCCTGTTCTGTTGTCTTTTATTAGTTATTATGACTCTTACACATTGTTTTTCTCAGTGGTCAAAACGAAGAAATGCTGTTATTGCTACCTCGAGAGCAACACATACATTCATCCCTGACCGCACTCCTCAGGTTGTTATCTTCATTATCGAAAATTCACGTGGTTATAATAATATTTTGTTCCTACCCTACTTCAAAGTATTTAATTTGTCTGTTGCAATATTTGTTGTTTGCTGCACAATGCATCAGTCTGTTTTCATTTTGCTTGTTTAATTGTATGTTTCATTCAAGCTGACCCTTTTCATTTGTGAATGGATCCATCAGCATGTGAACAATGCATTCTACAATGTATGTGACCTCGTGTTGCCCATCCTGAGGAAGGATAGCGTCCCGGGTTTTCTTCGTTTTTTCAAGGAGGATGGGCGTGGCGTGCGTTGGGGCCTCATCATCACTGCAGAAACATTCAACCACATGGTTGTTCAAAATGCCCTGCGATGTGCCAAAGTTGCCTTGGAGGGTCAGGCTGTTGAACTTAAGGGGCATCGCGCCAATCCTAACTGCATGAACCAATATGGGTACTTCCCCCTCCATGAAGCTGCTGAAAGATTCTCTGTTGATATGATCAAGCTGCTCCTCAACCATGGTGCAAAAACCAATTTACGTACGGCTGGCACTGAAGTTGTTGAGGATCTACTCCCACTCCATGTTGCTGTTGAAAACACTTGCCTGCATAAGTATCTGGAGGACAATCTGTTTCCTAATGTGGGCGATCCGGACTATCCAACTAAGGTGGACGACAACTATGTATACAAGCTTATCCATCTCCTGTGCCTTCCTGAGATGGTTTGTCTAACAACCCTCCCTACATAAAATACTATTTTTTTCTGCATCACAAATATAATGTAGCTTAGCTCATGTCATACTCAAACCACTGATATAAGGGCAAATACATTAGTGTTGTCTAATAGGCGGTCTCATGCGCATGTTTTACTTTTTACTTTTTAATCAAGAAAAACCTGGAAATTTTATGAGCATATTGACAACTCTAGACATTAGTGCACAGATGATAAAGTTGGGTGTTAATTAGCACTGCTGCGTATAAAATTGTAAATGCTGAAGACCTAAAAACAGTCAGGTTGTACTTTTTTTATTGTTTTGCAGAAGATCTTCTTGGATACAACTAGACTGCTTGCGGAAAAAACAGATAATCTTCTTGATGAGATCTGGAATTATGTAAAGGATTGTAAAGTTCTCCAGACAGCAGTTCTGCTGATGGCAGCGCAGAAACATATCCGTGGGGGATCTTTCCGCAAGAGAAATGGTGATCCTAAGTTAGATGGGTTCACTACTATCAGTAATCGCATCCGTCAGTCCATGAACTTAGAACTGGAGATGTGTCAAACTGAAGAGAAACAAGGGCAGCTGCATTCATCAAAGTTTAAAGTTATGTTATCTTCATCATTGCTTGTTGATATAATTTCCCAAGCTGGTGAAACTATCTGTGATTATATCCGGGATCATCCTGAGGTACCACTCTTTCTGATAGACTGCAGTTTTTATATCTATATTCTGTTCTGTTACCACATGATTGCTACAGAGTAGGAACTAAATAAAATATATTACAAACAAGAATTCATCCCTAGTAGAATAGCACAACCCCCCAATAGCACCCAAAAAAAATTATGTATTTGATGAGGTAAAAATATTATGTATAAGAAACTTTAGCTTAATATATTTTCATGCAATGAGAAAACTAAATAATCAAAGAAGAAAAAAGTGATCAGGATGTCTTTTACTGTGTCGTACGACATGTAGATATAGTCCTTTCTTTCAACCTCTCTTCTTTCATTTTTCTGTCATGCAGGCATCACACGCAGAGCTCCTTGAGCAAGTTTCATCGATTCTCAAGTCTTATGGATTTAATCCTACTGGAGAAGGCATCGACATTAAGAATCTGTACCTTTCTACACCCCTTTTGCATTGCTTCAATGATTTTAGCTTTGTATGAAATGTGCATTGGTATATTCGTTTTAATTTTTTCCCTATTTGTTGTTGAAGCTGCCCCTATAAATTCCGAATGCCCAATGGAGAGCTATTTGACCAATATGGTGGGTGTGAGTGTGGTTATGTTGGCCCTGGCTCATTCTTTTATAACTTTAGAATGTATGAACCCTGTTTTGTTTGCCATGGAATACAGGGAGCTTAGTTAGAACCAAGGCAACTACAGGTGTACCTGATCTACTTGCTGCAGGACAAAAGGTAAGATACATTTCTTACATTACTGCATGTTGGCTCTTGTTTCATACAAATTATTTCTTTTGCGTCAAAAGAAATAATTTGTATGAAACAAGAACCAACATGCAGTAATGTAAGAAATGTATCTTACCTTTTTTTGCTGCAGCAAGTAGATCAGGTACACCTGTAGTCGCCTTGGTTCTAACTAAGCTCCCTGTTTTCCATGGCAAACAAAACAGGGTTTATACATTCTAAAGTTATAAAAGAATGACCCAGGGCCAACATAACCACACTCGCACCCACCATATTGGTCAAATAGCTCTCCATTGGGCATTCGGAATTTATAGGGGCAGCTTCAACAACAAATAGGGAAAAAATTAAAACGAATATACCAATGCACATTTCATACAAAGCTAAAATAATTGAAGCAATGCAAAAGGGGTGTAAAAAGGTACAGATTCTTAATATCGATGCCTTCTCCAGTGGGATTAAATCCATAAGACTTGAGAATCGATGAAACTTGTTCAAGGAGCTCTGCATGTGATGCCTGCATGACAAAAAAAAAAGAAAGAAGAGAAATTGAAAGAAAAAGGACTATGTCTACATGTCATAGGACATAGCAGAAGACATCCTGGTCACTTTTTTCTTCTTCGATTATTTAGTTTTCTCATTGCATGAAAATATATTAAGCTAAAGTTTCTTATACATAATATGTTTACCTCATCAAATACATGATTCTTTTGTGCTATTTGGGGGTTGTGCTATTCTACTAGGGATGAGTTCTTGTTTGTACTATATTTTATTAATTTCCTACTCTGTAGCAATCATGTGGTAACAGAACAGAATATAGATATAAAAACTGCAGTCTATCAGAAAGAGTGGTACCTCAGGATTATCCTGGATATAACCACAGATAGTTTCACCGGCTTGGGAAATTATATCAACAAGCAATGATGAAGATAACATAACTTTAAACTTTGATGAATGCGATTACTAATAGTAGTGAACCCATCTAACTTACGATCACCATTTCTCTTGCGGGAAGATCCCCCACGGATATGTTTCTGCGCTGCCATCAGCAGAACTGCTGTCTGGAGAACTTTACAATCCTTTACATAATTCCAGATCTCATCAAGAAGATTATCTGTTTTTTCCGCAATCAGCCTATTTGTATCCAAGAAGATCTTCTGCAAAACAATAAAAAAAGTACAACCTGACTGTTTTTAGGTCTTCAGCATTTACAATTTTATACGCAACAGTGCTAATTAACACCCAACTTTATCACCTGTGCACTAATATCTAGAGTTGTCAATATGCTCATAAATTTTACAGGTGATAAAGTTGGGTGTTAATTAGCATTGTTGCCTATAAAATTATTGTAAATGCTGAAGACCTAAAAATAGTCAGGTTGTACTTTTTTGTTGTTTTTGCAGAAGATCTTCTTGGATACAACTAGACTGCTTGAGGGAAAAACAGACAATCTTCTTGATGAGATCTGGAATTATGTAAAGGATTGTAAAGTTCTCCAGACAGCAGTTCTGCTGATGGCAGCGCAGAAACATATCCGTGGGGGATCTTCCCGCAAGAGAAATGGTGATCCTAAGTTAGATGGGTTCACTACTATCAGTAATCGCATCCGTCAGTCCATGAACTTAGAACTGGAGATGTGTCAAACTGAAGAGAAACAAGGGCAGCTGCATTCATCAAAGTTTAAAGTTATGTTATCTTCATCATTGCTTGTTGATATAATTTCCCAAGCTGGTGAAACTATCTGTGATTATATCCGGGATCATCCTGAGGTACCACTCTTTCTGATAGACTGCAGTTTTTATATCTATATTCTGTTCTGTTACCACATGATTGCTACAGAGTAGGAACTAAATAAAATATATTACAAACAAGAATTCATCCCTAGTAGAATAGCACAACCCCCCAATAGCACAAAAAAATCATGTATTTGATGAGGTAAACATATTATGTATAAGAAACTTTAACTTAATATATTTTCATGCAATGAGAAAACTAAATAATCAAAGAAGAAAAAAGTGATCAGGATGTCTTTTACTGTGTCGTACGACATGTAGATATAGTCCTTTCTTTCAACCTCTCTTCTTTCATTTTTCTGTCATGCAGGCATCACACGCAGAGCTCCTTGAGCAAGTTTCATCGATTCTCAAGTCTTATGGATTTAATCCTACTGGAGAAGGCATCGACATTAAGAATCTGTACCTTTCTACACCCCTTTTGCATTGCTTCAATGATTTTAGCTTTGTATGAAATGTGCATTGGTATATTCGTTTAATTTTTTTCCCCTATTTGTTGTTGAAGCTGCCCCTATAGATTCCGAATGCCGAATGGAGAGCTATTTGACCAATATGGTGGGTTTGAGTGTGGTTATGTTGGCCCTGGGTCATTCTTTTATAACTTTAGAATGTATAAACCATATTTTGTTTGCCATGGAAAACAGGGAGCTTAGTTAGAACCAAGGCGACTACAGGTGTACCTGATCTACTTGCTGCAGGACAAAAGGTAAGATACATTTCTTACATTACTGCATGTTGGTTCTTGTTTCATACAAATTATTTCTTTTGCGTTGCTTTCTTGCTTTATGAGCTTGTTTTAGGGCACTGGAAACTATATAAGCTGTTGCAATCGACTTAATTTTTATGCGCTTCTTCCCTGTTTAAAAACATTTTTTTCTATCCATTTTTTTATAGAAGTCTAAAACTTATTGCTATGTGAATAAACTGCAATGCAATTCCTTAGATCTTAATGCTGTTGTTTATCAAGACTTCTTTTTGGGTGGTGAACTGTCTTCTTTGATAATTATAACCCTAGAGAAGATCTATGTGCATTGCTCTTCGTTGCTTTGATAGTTATAGGTAAAAATGCAAATTGCAATTATGCAAGCATAATCTATCTGCAGCGCAACTACATCCAATCTGTGATGAAATACTGTATTGTCCTACTGACAAAAGAGTGGATGAACTAGAAAATATAAACCAAAGAAATGCAAATAGTCAACTTAGAACAGCTCATCTTCACAGCTATTGTGAGAAGGGTTTTCTATTTCATAATACCTCTAGGCTGTATAGATTGGAAAGCAGCATCCAATATCATACTCGGCAACCACTTGTTAATGGTTCATTATTGTTGTTTTCTGCTTTGCATGTTCTTTGACTCACAATGGATGAGTATGATATATGTCAAGCTGATGTTTTTTTTTATGTAATTTCTGTTTCTTTCCTAAGCTTTCATCTTCTTTCCTATGCTTAACAAGTCATATATAGCATGTTTCTGCCATGCAGCTTACTGGTTCATCAGCCTACCATGTTGCCTAAGCATGTTAGCTAAGTACTACAGTTTAGTAACATTTCTTCCAACTCAAAAAACTATTTTACAAGTAGCTTAAATAATAATATCATATATCATCTCAAGTCTGTGCCAATGGCGGGTTATGCTGAAATATGCTGTGTTTCGGGATTACTTAATTTGAAGTGAAAATTTGCCAGTAAGGAACTTTATGTTTATATAATGTCCAGCTGATGCCTAAGCCATGACACAGGATGTGGGAAAGAAACTGACTAAAAAATTGAAGCACAAATACACATGGCTTGGTTTCTTCCCATTCTGGAGATCAGTTTTGGCATCCCAATTTCCTGTGAAGGTGTTTCCAGGCCATGCAAGAAGCGATACTAAGCATGTGCTAGATCTTGGACAAATTGGCAGATCTCGGAGTTACTCAACAGACAGAGTATCTTCACCGATTCCAAATGACCTTGGTCTTTTGGGAAGAATTGCACAACCAGGAAATTATCAACCCAGAAGGTATTTTGGTACTGCATTGGCTATCCTGAAGGTGTTACGGAAAGGCTGAGTAAAAAGGTATGCCACGTGTTCTGGTATTCTGTTTTAAGTTCCTGAACATGTCGAACACAAACAACATGGGAGGAAACTTTTTGTGTGCTGCTGCATCGAATACAAGGGAACAAATAGATAGTACCTCAGTAGAACTTGAGAATATGGATTCGAGAATTGTCAAGTAGGATGTTTAAGCTATACAGAACCTATGTGATATGCATTCTTGTTCATGCAGGTGCCGGGAGAGTTCCACGCATCACTGTTTCCCTGCTATTCAAGTCAAGTTATTTGGTGCATGCTCAGCCAAGATGGGGCAGCCAGTGGTGTGCTTTTTGGGTGGGGGCGCAGCGCATGTCTTCTGGAGCTTATTATGTTGTGTGCTTTGTACACAGATTCGAGCTAACTTATTAGTATCATAAGCATAATCATGTTGACACTGCGTGTGGCTAAGCATCCTATATTCCTATGTAGCACTGAATGGCCTGATGTGCCATGGTCGGCGTATCTTGCTTGAACCTTTTGTGCGAAGAAATGAACTTGTGTCCAAAGACATGATCTATTCTACTACTATTGGTAACTTGCACTTTGGCATGTTCGAGTTCGAGTCGTTCGGCTTAGCCAAGAATTATGCAAAATTTTGTTACTGCTCCATACAGCTAGCAGACAGGCATGCTTGCGGCTTGCCATACTCAAGAGGCAAGGCCTCGGGCCGATTCGACATGTTGAGCGCAAAAATGAATTTATTTTGTTGCACCTCACTGACCTCAGTCCACCAGTCCAGAGGCAAATGCCCTACCCACGTATATGGATCGTAGCTATGCCTGGGAATGGGCCATGAAAATCCGAGGGCCTTGCGGGCTGTAAGACTGACGGGCCCATAGGTTCGAGCTCGTTACGGGCTCTTCAAACAAAAGGCCGGATCGAATCGAGCCTTCCCTCAAAAGGATTGGCACAGGCCGGATTTTAGACACGGCCCGAATCAGCCCGTGGATCAAAGAGCAGGGACTCA
>OAMR01001203.1:54291-82269 GCA_900205405.1 Echinochloa crus-galli
GCTCGAACGCTTCGACGCTGTGAGCGGACGGCGCGACGCGGATCTCCGAATCCTTCTTCGATCCCCGGCGCCTTCGTCGACGGGCACTTCTTGCAAGCACCGCTGCCACCTCCATCTCCTACCCAGCGAGGTAATGTGGAAATCGACTCAAATTTCCTTGACTGCAAACAATTCATAATGCTCTGAATCGACTAGTGTAGGCCACACGGACAATCAAAGCTGCTGCGCTACCACCTGCTGCTGTTGCTGTGTCCGTGTCTTGGTCCCAACAAGCTGTTTGTGAATGGAGATGCTAGCAATTAACACGGGGTGTGGTGCACGACTATTATTAGGAGCAGTTTTCTTCAGTAGAGTACTGTGTATCTATTAAGGAAAAATATAGGTTGATATAAACAACTGTGCATCTCCTAATCTATCTTTCACGTCTAGTTAGCTGCTAAATGATATTAGGATATTGCATAGTCTTGTAATATGTAAAATCACAGCGTCCAAGTTAGCATGAGTGTACATGTATTATACCTACTGATTGCTACTAGTTTTTTGTTCAAGTTCAGTATTATTATTGTAAATGTTACATCTAGTTTATAGACATATCTTAACAATATTGTTCTGACTTGCATTATTTTTTTTGTGACACTACAGTATAAATTGTATTCAATATCATTGCCATGGAGGGGATCTCATCAGTGCCGGAACTAGTTGGAGATAGCCGTGATGTCATGTCAACCGACCAGTCAAGTCGATCTGGTAGAAAAAGGGCAAAGGTCTGGGAATTTATTGATTCAGAGGTGGTGGATGGAGTAGAAAAGGCAACATGCAAATACTGTAAGATTCAGTTATCTTCTGTAGCTGGGAAAGGAACATCTCACCTAAACAGACATATTGGATATCATTGCCATGCAATTCCAAAGGATGACAGGGACAAGTTCTTAGCAACTGTGAAAGGAAGGTCCAGCGACGGAGATCAGCTTGTCTTTGACCCTGTAGTCTTTCAAAGTCTAATAGCCAAGTACTTCATTAGTGCTGAGATTGCATTTCGAAAGGCTGAGTTCATAGTGGTGCTGTGGGACTACGTACGTGCAGTACGACCTCATGAATTCGCCTTCTAGAAAATGCTGAGAAAGGGAATGCATTTCGGAGTTGCGTAGAGGAAAACTGATGATGTAATTTTCGAATTTTTATTATCCACTGTTACCAGCTAGTGTATATGTGATCTGTGTGGTCGTCTGTAGACACAAGTACTTCAGTTCAACATACGTAACATCTGTGCAGGCTTGCACGTTGAATCATCGAGTCATCGACTAGTGAGAGCCTGCGGGTGCTTGTTAGCTAGTAATAATAAGAGCCCACGGATTGTTCTCTTTTTATGGATTGGCCCGTGGGTGCAAACAGGATTAATTAAGGCTGGATAAGGATGTTGCTTCTAAAAGGATTGGATCGGATGGGATGCTAATAATTATAAAAGGGCCGGATAAGGATCGGGCTGACTATATCAGCTATAGAGGGCCGGAGCGGGACTGGGGCTGGATCACGATCCATTCCCAGGCATAATCGTAGCCCACCACGATGGTGGTTCATTTTTGTCGGGGACATACTCAGGGGTCCCCTAACCATCGGGATAATCACCCTCAAAAAATGCTAAACACAGAAAGACCAAATCGCCAATCGCCAAGCTCGCCCGTCGAGGGGACCCATGTCGCGACCCCCGTCTCCACCTCGTTAGGGGGCCGCGGGCCCCCCGGATTAGGCGCAGCACAAACTCCGCCTCGCTCGAGGGCCGCGCACCCCCTCGAGCAGGCAAACCAACTCCGCCTCGCTCCAGGGACGCGAAACCCTCAAGCGGGCGAGCCGACTCCGCCTCGCTCGAGGCCACCCCTCTACTCGGCACAGCGCGCCCCAGCGTCCCGCCGACAACGGCACTTAATGCCCGCCCCATCAGGCGGACACCGAAGTCAAAAGGCAAATCTCTCCCCACGCCGCGCCGCTGACACCGCAGAGCTCACTATTCCACCTACTCCAGTCACCGTGCGTCCTCACCACCACTGTGCGGACGCACGCGGTGCTGCGCAAAGCCCTGTGCGTACTTGCAGGCGTCATTCCGCACCGCTATTCCACCTGCTCCCGTCCTTTCCCCCCGGTGCAGCCCTCGAACAGGCGTGAAGGGCCCTCGAACGAATGTACGAACGGCGACCGAGCCCGATGATGACGAGCACCGGGTCAAATCCACCAACTCTCGGCCATACCCCGACAAGCCGGGCACGCCGCGCACTGTGGACAACAGCAACCTCCATGCCAACCCCCGTGCCGCCAACTCTCGTCCTTCCCCACCTGCCTCACCCTCGAATCGACCGGCGGCAGGCGGCTGGGCACGGACTACGGTGGCGCCACCCCTCGAAACCACTCCAGGACAAGCACAAGGATGGCCACGACGCCCGTGGAAGCCGGAGCTCGCCATAAATCCCCTGCCAGGGCCAAGGACGATCGCACGCCCGGCGCCATGCTCTCCAGTGCACACCTCTGTAGAGCATACTGTAGTTGTACTTGTAAAGACCCTCCCCCTTCTCTCCTTGGCCTATAAAAGGAGGAAGGAAGCGACGGACATAGGGGGAAGAAGGAAGAAGGGACGACGGGAAACGGACAGACGAACACACACACACACACACTCACTCTCAGGGACTTGGAGACTCCTTCTCCTCTCCCACCTTGCTTGTAGCCCCCCACTGCAAGCACTCCGGTGCAAGATAGTACATCGCCACGAGCGCATTCTGCTGGACGTACGACCCCACGGTCGGAACCAGGATAAACCCTTGTCTCATTGTTCTAGCTCTTGTATCAACCGTCAAGGGACGGGACACAACGCATTCTGTTTTGGCGCTGAGGATTGCCCGCCCAATCTCAGCACCGACAGTGGCGCGCCAGGTAGGGGGGTAGCGCTGTGATCAACCCGGTTCACCCGATCAGTTCCCTTGACGGCAAGCCACGCCAAAGCCATGCCGCCACGATCTGCCACGGGGTCCCCTGGCCCGCTTCCGCGCGGGTACCAGATCACGTTTGGGAGCCTGGAGTTCGAAGCGACCGGTGAGGGCTTCCTCATGCGGCTCGCCTCCAGGACCCCCGACGTGGTAACCATCACCCCGGCACCACCAACGCCGTCCCAGCTCAGGAGACGTGGAAGACTGCACGAGCTGCAGATTCGCGTGGAGCAGCGCGTTGCCCCACGTGTCGTCCTCCCTGATTGGGACGCACACCTGCTGCTCCAGCCCACTGCCACATTACAGGGGGGCGGACCCCACCGGCGGCTCCTGCGGAGGGAGCGCGCTGGGAAAATGTGGCCGGGCCGGCGCAGCTCCCGCACGGAATGAACAACGTGGCCGCAAGCTACTCTGCGGCAATCGGCGCCAACCTGAACGCGCAGGAGGATTCGCCGGGTCACCAGCTTGGTCCCATCCGCGACCTCAACATTTCCTCGCCCGCGCGGGTCCTAGCCCGAGTCAGACGACGGGGAAAGTGTGCGCAGCCAGGAGCACCCGGGCCTGGTGCTAAGGTTGCGCCAGGACAACCGAGAGCGCAACAAGCTTACTCCGCCACGGGAAGGACCATTCATTATCGCCAAAGTCCTCAAGCCTGACACTTACAGGCTGGCGAACGAGAAGGGCGAGGTCTTCACCAACGCCTGGAACATCCAACAGCTACGTCACTTCTATCCCTAAAACTCTCAGTATTTCTTGTAAATACTTCGTTTTCTTAGCCAACAACGATGAAAAGTTTGCGAAAAACATGGAAACAAGTTGCCAAACCTTTCCTCCTTAAGTCCAGAAAGATGTAAGCAAGGCACGAGTCTACCGCGGCTGAGAGCCGGCAGAGTCGTGGGACCGCCTACGCCCCCGAAGGCTACGGCATCCCGCTCACCAGTCGACGCTAAAGTTACTGGTGTTCCTCTGCCGAAACCGATCTCGAGTTAAGAGGAAGGCACGGCACGCCAACCGGGGGACTAACCCCCCAACCGCTCCAACCTTTTTTCCATGCGCTTCTTTTTCAAAAACATGTTGCTAAACCTTTCCTCCTTAAGTCCAGAAAGATGTAAGCAAGGCACGAGTCTACCGCGGCTGAGAGCCGGCAGAGTCGTGGGACCGCCTACGCCCCCGAAGGCTACGACATCCCCCTCACCACTCGACGCCAAAGTTACTGGTGTTCCTCTGCCGAAATCGATCTCGAGTTAAGAGGAAGGCACGACACGCCAAAGTTATAGCATGAACAAGGGGGACTCAGCTCTATTCTCGACCTAGTCTCGAGAGAGCCAAGCCCCCCTCGGGGGCTACAGGGGGGTTTACCCCCCCTAATCGTCCCAATTTTAAAATTGTGCCAAAATTGTGCTAAAACTCGAGACGCTTAGAGAGATACGGGGCGCGAGCTAACTAAAGCTGGAGCCGGCTGAGCCGTGAGACCGCCTACGCCCTCGGAGGGATACGGCATCTCCCTCTCCACTCCACGCCTTAATTACTCGCGGATTCGAAATACCCGACCGAAATCTTTCCAAGCCAAGAGTAGCACATAAGAACAATCGAACAAGTTCGAAACGCACAATCGAAATTCAAAGTTAGTTTATTTACAAGGCTAGTCTCCTAAGAAAACTAAGATACATCTAGATACTAAGCCTGAACCTTTCAGGCTCCACCTTCCTGCGGGGGCGTGGTGGCTTCGGCAGCGGTGGTCGAAGGGACCGACGCGAGGGCCCCGGGACCGTCGTCCTCACGGCGCACCGAAGCGATGGCCTCCTCAAGCGACGCCACGGCGTCGGCTTCAGGATTAGCCTCAGCTTCTGCGGCGGCCACAGCCTCGGGCCCAAGGTTGGCAGGCGTGTCTTCGTCCTCGCCAGGGAAAAGCTCGCGCCCGAACTTGGTGGCAAGCGCTGTGGCGGCGTCCTCGGCGCTGTCGTCGGCCTCGTCAAGAGCAGCAAGGGCGGCGTCGTCGTCCAGGTCTGCGTCAATGAAGTAGCCGCACCCCACCGCCGCGAGGTCGATGTCGTAATGCGTCGACACCACGCCGAGTGCCTTCTTCACACCAAGGTGAAGGGCACTCTCGAGGCGCTCCGCCACGCAGCTCTTCAGAGACCTCAGGCGGCTGGGCAACGACGACCCCGACTGCACGTCGATGCACTGAATGTCCCGGCACGCCGCATCGGCGGCGACCCTCAACGCCTCGAGCTCCCCCTAGGCCTCGGAGTAGGCGGCCTGAACAGCCACCACCTCATCCGCCTACTCCGCCTCGGCCCTCCGCAGCCTGGTGCGTGTCCCGCCGGGCCTGCCTCCTTCGGCTGCTGGCGCTCTTCACCTCCTTCGCGTCCCTCTCACGGTCGCGGCGGGCGTGGTTTGAAGTGCGCACCTCCGGAGTCGGCGCGAGGGAGCGGTAGAGGCCGCAGTTCACCTCCTGAAACCACGACGAATTAAGGAAGAGAATTCCAAATCAACCAATCTAACAACTCGAGAGGGAAGATGGTGACTTACCGACAAGACGTGGCCCTCGTCGGGGCGCAGCCGGAACGACCAGAGGTCGCTCGACATGATGTCGGGATGTACCGCCGTCCGCACCCGCGTGACGGTGTACTCCTCCAAGAGCGGCTCCGGCAGCATGCGCGAAGCCGCCACTGCCGCCGGGTCAGCACCCTCTGTCATCCGGAACAGAGGAAGCTGCCTCTCCATGAGAGGAACCACCCGGCGGCGATGGCAGTGCGCCAGCACGTGTGCCACGGTCAGGCCCGACCCCTCAAGCGTACGAAGGGCGTCGATGACGGGGCGGAGCCTCTTCCGCTGGCCTTCCCCGGAGATGCCGTAGCTCCAGGAGTCGGCCTTCTCCGTTAGGATCTTGCTGGTGTACTCCGACAGCCCCAGGCCATCGTTGCGCAGGTAGAACCACCCCTTGGCCCAGCCTATGTTGTTGGTGGTCATCCTGCAGGCCGGGTACAGGCGCTACCTAGACTCGACCGGCGAGAGCGTGAGGCCGCCGACGCATGAAGAACGGCGCACCCCCTCCCCGCACCGGACGTGCTGAGCTCGGCGCGGAAGAGGTGGACCCACAAGTCCCAGTGCGCCTCGATCCCTAGCACTCCCTCACAAACGCCGACGAAGGCCGCCGCTTGAGAGATGACGTTGGGGGCGAAGTTGTGGAGCTCCACGCCGTAGTAATGGCAGAGGCCCCGCATGAACTGGCTGGCGGGCGCGTTGAAGCCCCGCTCGTGGAAGCGGATGAAGGTCACCACGTACCCCGCCGGCGGGTTCGGCACCCTGGCCGCCAGCGGCGGAACGATCCACGCCGGCCGCGCCAGATCGCCCCGGGGCGAGAGCTGCCCGCTGGCCACCAGGCCCTCTAGCAGGTGCTCGGTGGCGGTGGACGGAGTCCACTCAGTGGCGCCATCAATGATCACCATGGCGGACGGCGAAGCAAGGAGCGAAGGCGACGAAGGCGAGAAGAACGAGCAGAGGGCAACTTGCGGGCTCAGCGGCAAGGAAGAAGCGAAGGCGCAAGCTGATGCGGGAATGGCGAAGGTGAGTGATCCCCTCCCCTCCCGCTTTCCTTTTATAAAGGAACGAGTGCGTCCCTGCCGCCGCATGCAAACCCATTCGGCAACAAGCCGGGGGCACGTGGCGCGTCGCTGACAGCTGGGCCCCCCTCCCCTTTTTCCCGTGAAACGGAACGCATGGGCGGCGGCATTTACTGCGGCACGGTAAAACGAAACGGCACGACAGACAGCGCCTGACCAAACCATCGCCTCGCCTCACCTAAAAAGGCGCGCCCACTCCGCCCACTACGCCCACCTCGCCCACTCCATGCCACGTCAGCCACGACCACGCCCGCCAACGGCCACGCGTATGGCCTGGAAACCGAAACGACGGCGGTTCCTTCCAGGGTAAGACAACGACGCCCCTCCGCCCCGAGGCGCAGAGTGCTACTAATCAGGGGCTCGAAGCCCGGGCCTCGAAAAGGTTCGACGGGCGCCCCATATTAAGCGATGCGAAGGTTGCCGGTCACACTCGACCAACCCTCGAGCCCGCAGCTCGAGAGCGACCTGCACCTCTCGCAAGGCCCTACTGATCAGGAGTACGAAGCCTGACCCACGAAAGGGTTCAACAGGCGCTCCAGATCAACAGAGTCAGGGACGATTCGGGCGTGCTCAACGGACTTTACCCCGAATGCGGAGTTTGGGGACGCCCCTGTTGTGTTCAAGGCCAGACATGAGCAGCTAGACGAGAGATCCCATCGAGGGAGAGCTTCCGCGCCCTCGGCCCCTGTCGAAGGGGGCCGAGCCCTACCTAGCAAACCTAATGCAAGCGCTCTTATGGACGAGTCTCTGAACCGCGAGCCGACCCCTAACGAATGGGGCACGGGCGCCCACTTGAACTACCCGCTAACAGCTCACCGAGGCATCCGTGCACGCTGCCCGATTCGAGGGTTACACGAATGACCTCACCCCTCTCCCTCGCGAAGGGGAAGCGAGGGTCGCAACTCGAAGACAAGAAGCCCCCCGATCGCCCCCGCTCGGGCCCAGGGCTCGGGGGCTCCTTGCAGCATACCCTCCTCCTCCTATGCGCAAAACACGTCGAAGCCATGCAGCACCCGCCCCGCGGGCGCCATGTAAATTGGTATCATCCCCACGATCCATCACATCGAACGGGGAACGATTAACACTAACCCTCGGGAATCAAAAGCCCTTGCACGAGTGGACCCACTCCTCCAAGGGCTCGGGGGCTACATCCGCGGGTGCGCTCGCGCGCCCCCACGGAAGAACATGCGCAATCGAGAAGGGGTAATCCCCGCAGAATGCCCGGGAACGACCCCGCGAACCGTCAGCCTCTGCCCGACTATCGGGGACATACCCAGGGGGTCCCCTAACCATCGGGATAATCACCCTCAAAAAACGAGTTGTATCATGCGGTGGATTAACTCGTTCGTTGTCATGCTTGACGGGTGCTGCTTTCGGCCTATGCATTCTTGTTTTCAGTGTAAATTCGCGACTGTGTTGTGGGTTCGTATTTAAACATTGAATGCTTTTAGCTTTTCATGGTTAGATTGTATCATGCGGTGGATTGATCTAATTTGATTGGTGGTGTGGCCTCAAACGAGTTGTATCATGCGGTGGATTAACTCGTTCGTTGTCATGCTTGACGGGTGCTGCTTTCGGCCTATGCATTCTTGTTTTCAATGTAAATTCGTGACTGTGTTGTGGGTTCGTAACTAAACATTGAGTGCTTTTAGCTTTTCATGATTAGATTGTATCATGCGGTGGATTGATCTAATTTGATTGGTGGTGTGGCCTCAAACGAGTTGTATCATGCGGTGGATTAACTCGTTCGTTGTCATGCTTGACGGGTGCTGCTTTCGGCCTATGCATTCTTGTTTTCAATGTAAATTCGTGACTGTGTTGTGGGTTCGTAACTAAACATTGAGTGCTTTTAGCTTTTCATGATTAGATTGTATCATGCGGTGGATTGATCTAATTTGATTGGTGGTGTGGCCTCAAACGAGTTGTATCATGCGGTGGATTAACTCGTTCGTTGTCATGCTTGACGGGTGCTGCTTTCGGCCTATGCATTCTTGTTTTCAATGTAAATTCGTGACTGTGTTGTGGGTTCGTAACTAAACATTGAGTGCTTTTAGCTTTTCATGATTAGATTGTATCATGCGGTGGATTGATCTAATTTGATTGGTGGTGTGGCCTCAAACGAGTTGTATCATGCGGTGGATTAACTCGTTCGTTGTCATGCTTGACGGGTGCTGCTTTCGGCCTATGCATTCTTGTTTTCAATGTAAATTCGTGACTGTGTTGTGGGTTCGTAACTAAACATTGAGTGCTTTTAGCTTTTCATGATTAGATTGTATCATGCGGTGGATTGATCTAATTTGATTGGTGGTGTGGCCTCAAACGAGTTGTATCATGCGGTGGATTAACTCGTTCGTTGTCATGCTTGACGGGTGCTGCTTTCGGCCTATGCATTCTTGTTTTCAATGTAAATTCGTGACTGTGTTGTGGGTTCGTAACTAAACATTGAGTGCTTTTAGCTTTTCATGATTAGATTGTATCATGCGGTGGATTGATCTAATTTGATTGGTGGTGTGGCCTCAAACGAGTTGTATCATGCGGTGGATTAACTCGTTCGTTGTCATGCTTGACGGGTGCTGCTTTCGGCCTATGCATTCTTGTTTTCAATGTAAATTCGTGACTGTGTTGTGGGTTCGTAACTAAACATTGAGTGCTTTTAGCTTTTCATGATTAGATTGTATCATGCGGTGGATTGATCTAATTTGATTGGTGGTGTGGCCTCAAACGAGTTGTATCATGCGGTGGATTAACTCGTTCGTTGTCATGCTTGACGGGTGCTGCTTTCGGCCTATGCATTCTTGTTTTCAATGTAAATTCGTGACTGTGTTGTGGGTTCGTAACTAAACATTGAGTGCTTTTAGCTTTTCATGATTAGATTGTATCATGCGGTGGATTGATCTAATTTGATTGGTGGTGTGGCCTCAAACGAGTTGTATCATGCGGTGGATTAACTCGTTCGTTGTCATGCTTGACGGGTGCTGCTTTCGGCCTATGCATTCTTGTTTTCAATGTAAATTCGTGACTGTGTTGTGGGTTCGTAACTAAACATTGAGTGCTTTTAGCTTTTCATGATTAGATTGTATCATGCGGTGGATTGATCTAATTTGATTGGTGGTGTGGCCTCAAACGAGTTGTATCATGCGGTGGATTAACTCGTTCGTTGTCATGCTTGACGGGTGCTGCTTTCGGCCTATGCATTCTTGTTTTCAATGTAAATTCGTGACTGTGTTGTGGGTTCGTAACTAAACATTGAGTGCTTTTAGCTTTTCATGATTAGATTGTATCATGCGGTGGATTGATCTAATTTGATTGGTGGTGTGGCCTCAAACGAGTTGTATCATGCGGTGGATTAACTCGTTCGTTGTCATGCTTGACGGGTGCTGCTTTCGGCCTATGCATTCTTGTTTTCAATGTAAATTCGTGACTGTGTTGTGGGTTCGTAACTAAACATTGAGTGCTTTTAGCTTTTCATGATTAGATTGTATCATGCGGTGGATTGATCTAATTTGATTGGTGGTGTGGCCTCAAACGAGTTGTATCATGCGGTGGATTAACTCGTTCGTTGTCATGCTTGACGGGTGCTGCTTTCGGCCTATGCATTCTTGTTTTCAATGTAAATTCGTGACTGTGTTGTGGGTTCGTAACTAAACATTGAGTGCTTTTAGCTTTTCATGATTAGATTGTATCATGCGGTGGATTGATCTAATTTGATTGGTGGTGTGGCCTCAAACGAGTTGTATCATGCGGTGGATTAACTCGTTCGTTGTCATGCTTGACGGGTGCTGCTTTCGGCCTATGCATTCTTGTTTTCAATGTAAATTCGTGACTGTGTTGTGGGTTCGTAACTAAACATTGAGTGCTTTTAGCTTTTCATGGTTAGATTGTATCATGCGGTGGATTAATCTAATCTGATTAGTGGCGTGGTTACAAACAAGTCGTATCATGCGGTGGATTAACTTGTTTTGTTATCATGCTTGACGGGTGCTGCTTTCGGCCTATGCATTCTTTGTTTACTGCGAATTTATGATCATGTTTCACCCTTTTATATCATGCTCTGTTTCTCGTTAATCGGCTATGAGTACGTGTTCATTCGTTTGAAAGCCGATCTTTCGTCATGCTTACGTCACGCATTCGGCAGTGCGCTCCTTGCGTGCCTTGCCGATTGCCGAATGAGGTTTTAACTGCCGACAGATAGCTTCCCTGTAGCTATATGTCTTTCGAGATTGGCTTCAACGCCGCAAATATGGAACTGTCTGGTCTCACCCGGCATGTTCCAGGTTTTGATCTAAACGTTTTGTCCCTTTGTTAGTTTTCAGGCAAACTGACTGGCACGCTTCCGGATTCGAAAGCCCGGGCCACGTTTGAAGCCAGCTTTGTTCGGCTTGCTGTGTGCTTGGCGTGAGGTGCGGATTTTACGTCAACACACTTTTTGGCACGCCCGGTGGGACACACACAAGTTTTCAAGATGCCTGAGTTGAGCGACATCATGGATGTCACTTTGGAAGAATTGTCTGAAGAGCATCAACAGATGGTAAAGGCTGCTGCTAGTCAATTCATTAACAAATGTTTACTGTCTTTCGCCAAGAACAGGAGTGGTGCACCTTTTCTCAAGTCTGATCTGCCAAGAGTTCTCCTTCCTGGGCAATCTGATCTTACTGAAGAAGAAGAGAGGGAGAGATTCTCGGGCTTGTTATACAAAGCTTTGGGAGAGACAATGACCAATCACAATGCTGCGTTCTTAAACAGTTTTCGGCATACAATGATAAGCATTTTTGGTCAGCATGTGGATAAACCCTTTGAGCAGACACATGGGCAATTGGGTGGCCCGACATACTTCAATGTTCAAGCACCAGTTCAGAAACCACATGGTAAAGGAAATGCTGATGAAACTGGAGGTTCTGGTGTTAAAGATATAAATGGACAACCGATTCGGCAAGATCCTCAGCTTGCACTGCCGAAAACTCGCACATACGGTGATATGGCATTCGGCACCACAGGGAATCCGCCTGCTTCTGCTTACAAGATATCTCCCTTGAACAACAGACTGCAGAGGGATTTGTATGGAAACGGATATTCAGAGTTTATGGATTACAATGCTATCGACGCTCTCCCGAATCCTGGATATGTTGGTACTGCAGGTATGCTTGCTGGGAGACCAGGGAATCAAGACACCAGTATTGACCTCATGGTGCAAAAAATGACCGATGTATTGCAAAATCAATTCGGTCTGAAGCCTAAAAGTCAGGGGTACATGTATTCGTCTCCTTTCCCTGAATGGTACCAAAGGGTATCATTGCCGAATAGAGTCAAGGTGCCTACAGAGTTTACTAAGTTTTCAGGACAAGATGATACAAGTACTGTGGAACATATAGCTCGATATCTGATGCAGCTTGGAGAGGCTTCGGCAGATGAGGCTTTCAGAATTAGGTACTTTCCTTTGTCACTGACGGGTTCAGCTTTTACGTGGTTTGCTTCTTTGCCTGCTCAGTCAATTTGTACTTGGAAAGATCTGGAGCAGAAATTCCATGCTCATTACTACATTGGCAGTACCGAGAAAAAGTTGGTTGATTTGACCAGCTTAAGGCAGAGGAATAATGAGACACCTATGGAGTTCCTCAAGAGATTTAGGGAAACGAAGAGCATGTGCTTTTCTCTGAACATACCTGATGACCAGCTAGCTACCAAGCTCGCCCGTCGAGGGGACCCATGTCGCGACCCCCGTCTCCACCTCGTTAGGGGGCCGCGGGCCCCCCGGATCAGGCGCAGCACAAACTCCGCCTCGCTCGAGGGCCGCGCACCCCCTCGAGCAGGCAAACCAACTCCGCCTCGCTCGAGGGCCGCGCACCCCCTCGAGCAGGCAAACCAACTCCGCCTCGCTCGAGGGACGCGAAACCCTCAAGCGGGCGAACCGACTCCGCCTCGCTCGAGGCCACCCCTCTACTCGGCACAGCGCGCCCCGGCGTCCCTGTGACGAACCGGATTCCCAACGACGAGAATCCGACTCCCTGTACCCTCGAGATAGTCTCAGGAATAGCAGCTATCTCGTACAGAACTCATTTCAGTCGAATATCACATCCTTTATGCCCATTCGAGGGCTCCTCCGGGGGGAAAGGACTGGAGCGGGTGGAATGGTGGTGCGGAATGACGCCTGCAAGTCCGCACAGGGCCTTGCGCAGTGCCGCGTACGTCCGCACAGCGCCGGCGAGGACGCATAGTGACCGGAGCAGGTAGAACAGCGAGCTCAGTGGTGTCAGCGGCGCGGCGTGGGGGAAAGATTGCCTTTTGACTTTGGCGCCTGCCCGATGGGGCGTGCATTAAATGCCGCTGTCGGGCGGGGCGCTGGCGCGCGTCGCGTTTGAGTAGAGGGGTGCCCTCGAGCGAGGCAGAGTCGGTTCGCTTGCTTGAGGGGGCGCGCGACCCTCGAGCGAGGCGGAAACGGAGGTCGCCGCCTGGGTCCCCTTGTCGGGCGAGCTTGGGCGGCCATATTTGAGCCGTAAGCTGTGGCGGGCTGCGTTGCTCTGGTGGTCCTTTCGGGCTGCCGGTGATCTGAACCTTCGTGGTTAATGTTTTTTGAGGGTGATTACCCCGATGATTAGGGGACCCCCTGGGTTTGTCCCCGACCATAGCCCCCGAGCCTCTGCCAGACTAAGGTTTAGTCGGGCAGAGGCTGATGGTTCACGGGGTCGTTCTCGGGCATTCTGCGGGGATTACTCCTTCCTGATCATGAACATTCTTCCGTGGGGGCGCACGAGCGCACCCTCGGGTGTAGCCCCCGAGCCCTTGGAGGAGTGAGTTCACTCGTGCAAGGGCTTTGATTTCCGAAGGTTGTGTTAGTCGCTCCCCACTTAACGCGGTAGATTGCGGGGATGATCTCGAGTTTTTTCGGAATTCGGGGGGTGGACCCTGCATGGCTTCAATGTATTTCGTGCATAAGAGGAGGAGGACATGCTGCAAGGAGTCCCCGAGCTCCTGGCCCGAGCGGAGGCGATCAGAGGGGCTTCTTGTCTTCGGGTTACGACCCTCGCTTCCTGTTGATACCAAAAATTGGCACCAGGAAGAAGCTGACATGTGGGCCGGATTCGTTGAAAAGAAAAGATAGCACTCGGCAAAGAAGTTTTTCCCCATAGCATTCGGTAAAGACGTTCTGCGGTCGGGAATGCATCGTCATTCGGCAAAGGAACTGTTTCGCAAAAGGCATTCGGGGGCGCGTGATGACGTGGATCAAGTATAAGGAAAAGGCTGGTTTAACTTGGAATGCAAGACGGATACGGTGCCCCGGCGTTTATCTTTTTTAGGAAATAAATAATGTAATCGTAATCGATTAGGAGTCGTGTCGAAACCTGGGTATAAATATAAACCCGTGGTAATTGTAAAAGGGAGTTCAAATCAATCATACAACAAACCGGCCCCGTGCCAACTTCGAGTCCTTTAGTCTATCAATATGGCTCCCAAAAGACAGGCCTGACGAACATAGTCATTCGGCTCCTACATGCATGGTATGTTTCTTGCCGAATGAATTCATGGCTCCAGCTAACCAAATTGTACAGGAGGAGATATTGCCCGATATAGATGATGCCGAACAATTTGGGTTAATGGCACAATTGATGTTGAACAAACAAGCTGTTTTTGAGAAGCCAACCCAGAATCGGCACATGAAGCCACTGTACTTGAAGGGATATGTTAATGGCAAACCATTGACCAAGATGTTTGTCGATGGAGGAGCTGCTGTCAATGTAATGCCATATACCACATTCAGGAAGCTTGGTATGGGTCTTAGAGATTTGACACCAACGAGCATAATTCTAAATGATTTTGCTGGAAATCCTTCGGACACCAAGGGATGCGTACATGTTGATCTGATGATTGGGTCCAAGACTCTGCTTACGACTTTCTTTGTCATTGAGGGCAAAGGGGCATATAGCTTGCTGCTTGGAAGAGATTGGATTCATGCAAATTGCTGTATCCCGTCAACCATGCATCAACAGCTCATTCAGTGGATAGATGATGAGGTGGAGATTGTCCAAGCAGATGATTCAATAAGCGTGGCAAATATGGAACCAGCTTTCTGGGAATATCAAGGCATAGATTGTTTCTCAGGCAAAGACTGGGGAGAAGGTCCTGTTGCACCAGCCAGCAGTGATCAACAGCCGATCGAAGCAGTCGGCTCTCATAGTAATTTTTGATGGAAAATCCAATTGATGGAACTGATGGAAAATTAGGACGTGGATTTGTGTCGGCCGATAAATTGGAAGAAGTGGACATTGGAGATGGTGACAAGCCAAGGCCGACATTTATCAGTGCTAACTTGGATTCGGTTTTCAAAGAAAAGTTGGTAACATTGTTAAAGGAATACAAGGACTGCTTTGCTTGGGATTATTCGGAGATGCCCGGTCTAGACCGTTCTATTGTTGAACATCGGTTGCCGATCAAACCTGGTTACAGGCCTTACAAGCAACCACCCCGAAAAATCTACAAGGAAGAAGTGTTGGCCGATGTGAAAAAGGAGATTGAAAGATTACTGGATGCAAATTTCATTCGGCCCTGTAAATACGCGGATTGGATCTCTAATATTGTTCCTGTCTATAAGAAAAATGGAAAGATGAGGGTTTGCATAGATTTTAGAGATCTAAACAAGGCTGCACCCATGGATGGATATCCAATGCCTATTGCTGATTCGTTGGTTGATGCTGCTGCTGGATACAAAGTGCTCAGTTTCATGGATGGTAATGCAGGATACAATCAGATTTTTATGGCATTGGAAGATATAGTAAAGACAGCTTTCAGGTGTCCTGGACACATAGGGTTGTTTGAGTGGGTTGTCATGACCTTTGGATTGAAAAATGCTGGTGCAACTTATCAAAGGGCTATGAATTATATTTTTCATGAGTTGATCGGCAAGATTGTGGAGATATATATTGATGATGTTGTGATTAAGTCATTGGATCATGAAGCACATTTGGCCGACATAAGGAAAGCTCTAGAGTGCACTAAGAAACATGGGCTCAAGATGAACATGAACCCGAACAAGTGTGCTTTTGGAGTTTCGGCTGGAGAGTTTCTGGGATTTTTGATACATGAAGGAGGAATAGGAGTTGGTAAGAAAAGCATGAAGGCAATTGATGAAATTGTTCCTCCAACTAATCTTAAAGAGCTACAATCACTGCTTGGCAAGATAAATTTTGTGAGAAGATTCATATCAAACTTGTCACAAAAGGTGTTGCCCTTTTCCTCACTATTGAAAGTAAAGAAGGATCAAAAGTTTGTATGGGGTGACGAACAACAGAAGGCTTTTGATGAAATAAAGGAGTACATGAAGAAGCCACCAGTATTGGTGCCTCCACAGCTAAACAAGCCTTTTAAGTTGTACGTGGCGGCCGATACCCAAACTATTGGATCGGCCCTCATACAAGAATTTAAGGGAAAGGAAAGGGTAGCTGTGTTTACTACTCCTGTACAAAATTTCGGCACTACTTACTACATGCCGAATGCATTGTGTATTCAAGGTTTGATGTGATAAAACACATGTTGTCTATGCCAATTTTGAACGGAAGGATTGGCAAATGGATTTTAGCTTTGTCTGAATTTGAGTTAAGGTTTGAATCGGCAAAGGCTGTTAAGGGACAGATTATTGCCGATTTCATTACTGAACATCATGATACATCGATAAATTTGCTTAACATTGTTCCTTGGGTGTTATTCTTCGATGGATCTTCATGCGACAAAGGTGGTGGAGCAGGTATCTTATTGATCTCACCCAAAGGAGAAACATTTGAGTTTGCTATTCCCATTCAATCTACTGTTACTAACAATCAGGCTGAGTATGAGGCATTACTCAAAGGGCTCCAATATTTGAAAGAAGCAGATGCCATTGCGGTTGAAATTTTTGGAGATTCAGAATTGGTCATAAAACAATTGAATGGTGAATATGAATGCAAAGTTTATATCTTGAGGAATTACTATGAAGAATGCAAAGAAATATTGAAGAGCTTTCGGTCAGTAATTCTACAACACATTCCTAGAGGGGATAATGGAGAGGCAAATAGATTGGCCCAAAGTGCATCAGGTTATAAAGAGCTTCGAGAAGTTTTTGCTAATGATGTATATGCTTTCGGGAGTAATCTGGCAGAAGATGATTGGAGGAAAGAAATTGTTGATTATCTGGAGAATCCATCCCGAAAGGTTTCTAGAAAGCTCAGGTATAAAGCTTTAAAGTTTGTTCTTCTTGATGATAATTTATATTATAAATCCTTGGATGGGGTGCTGTTACATTGCTTAAGTCAAGAAGAAGCAAAAAGGCTGATAAGTGAAGTGCATGATGGGCTGTGTCGAGCACATCAATCGGCTTACCGAATGAAATGGGTTATAAGGAGAACTGGGTACTATTGGCCCACAATGCTAGAAGACTGCTTTGAATATTACAAAGGATGCCAAGATTGCCAGAGATTTGGTATATGGACATCATGCTATCTTGCCATGGGAGATGCAGTCGAATTCGAGGAGAATAAAGTTGCAAAAAGATTTAAGTTCTAAAGATTATAATGATTTAATGATGGACGAATTAGAAGATTTGCATATGATTCGTCTCAGGGCCTTGGAGAATATTGAGAAAAACAAAATGCGAGTTGCTAAGTATTACAACAAGAAGGTGAAGGTTAAGCAATTTACAGAAGGTGATCTAGTTTGGAAAGCGATATTGCCGATTGGAACCAAATATGCGGCATTCGGCAAGTGGTCTCCAAATTGGGAAGGTCCTTTCAGAGTGGTTAGATGCGTGCCTGGAAATGCATATATTTTGAAGAAATTATTGGGAGAGGAATTTGCCTCTGCTATAAATGGAAGATATTTGAAAAGGTATTATCCCAGTGTTGAAATCGATCGGTGATTGATATATTAATTTGCCGAACAGCCGATTTTCGGGAAGAAATCGCCTTCAGAACAAATGTTGACAGAAAAGGAAAATGGCCAGTACTGAATGTATTGCCCTTAGCACAAAAATATACTACATCAGATGTTCATGCAAGATCACAAAAAAAGGACTGCAAAAGATAAATTTTATTGCCGAAATTCCATAATCCCTAGTACAAACTAATGGAACAGCTTGTTCAGGACGGACTGGGGATGAATGGAATCGGCAATGGCGGCGCCATGAGCATCAAGGCGATCTATGGAAGCCTCGATGTCGTCGATCTCCTCCGGGTTGCCATTGGCAAAGCCGGTCGGTAGCCTGGAGTAGTCGGTGCCGGTGTGCGTCGACATGGCGACTAGGCCTGCGGCAGTGCCCAGACGGATGCCGTGTGAGGCCACCTCATCGATACGGCCTACCACTGCACCGAGGCGAGCTTCTGGCGTGTCCCCGGGAGCATTCACCTTGTTCGCCAAAGACTCGACCAATGTCTTCAGCCGATCGAGTTCGGCGTCGCGATCTGCAAGATTACGAAGCAACGGCGGGTTAGTCCAACGTCAGATTAAAGTTAAGCGAACTGCAGAAATTACCGTCGATGGTCTCGAGCAGCTGCTTGCGCTGGTGTTGCCACTCTAGATCTGCAATCCCGGCTTGTTTGGAGATGACCTCCAGCTCGCGCCGAGTGTCATCGCGTTCCTGCTTGAATCGGCGAGCATCGCTGTCTGAGTAGGGCAGATCCTAGTCGGGCCTGGGGGATCGGCTAGATGACTCCGAAGAATCATCCGCTGCAGCCGGAGCCGCAGGCGGGGCAGCGACGGGGTTCCATTGGATGAGCCTGAAAGCACGAAGAAAGGTTGAGAATAATGCAAAATCTGGAGGAAAGGATAAGGAGAGGCAGACAGTCATCACCTCCGACGAGCGCCGGCGCGGCTCCCTTCGGCTTCGTCGACGGCCGGGCGTCTTCTGTTGGACATCAGGGTTTCTTGGAGGTTACTGTGCTGGAAGAGGAAGAGACTCAGGCTAGCAGAGGGCTCGAGTTGAAAGATTTGGTGGAAGATTAGGAGTGCTCAAGGTTCTTATTTATGGAACTAACGAAGAGATCGTGGCCGAAGATTGTGGTGCATATCCCAAAGAATTCGGAAGGTGGAAAGGATTTTCCAACCGATCGGTTTCTATGTCGTTCGGGATTCTTGCCGAGTCGTATTCGGTTTTGACTGAATGAGATTCGGCTATGTCGTGTTCGAAGCGTTTTCGGGTATGACACTGTTATAGCCAGCTTTGCCGAATGAGTTATCCACAATGGAGAAAAAAACAGAGTTAAGAAATGACAAGATTACAGGGTTGATAAAGCATTCGGCTATCGACTGTTTGTTATGATTACAAGCCCAAGTACTTTGAGATTACATTTTTAGCATCTGATATCATATTGCTAATGCTCTCTAATAAGTTTTTGTCAGCTTCTTGGGTTTTAGCCAGAGCAGCAAGCTTTGCCTTGAGTTGTTTTTCTTCGTTCAGAGCTGCTGAAGCTTCCTTTCGCATCTTCTCTGTTAATTTGGGAAGCTCGACTATCTTCTTCTTATCAGCTTCAATTTCGGCCGATAGATCTCTCAATTCGGCTTCAAGTGCAGCTTTTCTGACCTTCTTCATTTCAAGTTCAGATTCCAATTTGGTCAGTAATTCTTTGCTGTTCTGAGCTTGAGTATGCAGGTCTTTCACGGATTGTTTGGCTGTGGACCTCCTCTGTTCAAAAGGTGGTTGGGAAGATTGGTTTTTCAGAGCCTGCTTTACTGCAGCGTATTGTTGATCCAAATGAGAAACTGGTTCCAAAGAGATTTTGATATCATCAGGAAGTTCTTGGTCAATGGATTCCAGTACATCCCTTAAGAGATCAGCATCTTTGACTTGATCTTGGATACTCTTATGCAGCAAAGCAAGGATGTCTTTCAGCTTTGCTTGATTTTCTTCTGACAGAGTTTGGCCAGAAGATGTTTCTTCTCCTTGTTCGGCAACCAAGTCATCCACAGCAAAAGAATAGCTGGATGATGAAATGGGTTTCTCCTGAAAGATAGTTCTTGCCGAATTAGTGACAATCTGCTGAATAAAAGAGTAGAGAAAGTTGGATGATTGTATTTACCTCGTTCCTGACTTCCTGAATAGGAGAAGGAAGCTTTTCAGGCTCAATTGGAAGATTCTGTGTATCTTGCTGAGGAGAAACTGGAAGACTTCTTGGTGAAGATGGTGCTTCTGATTGGGGAAGAAGTTGCAAAGCTAAAGATGAATCATGATGAGAAGGAGAGCTTTCCAAGGTTGGATCCATTGAGGATTGTTCTGCAGTTAACAAAGAATGAGTGCCGATGAAAAGAAGTTAAAAGATAAAGTGGTAAAATTTTACCAGTCAGTGAAACATCGGCAAGATCTGTGCTGATTGCTGGTTGCTGTGCTTTGGCCTGAAACCAAGAAGAAATAAAGCTGAGCAAAATACCAATGGCATTATGGTCGAAAAAAGAAGGCTTTGACCTTGACAACCTTTTTGCTGCTAGTTCTTTTCTTCTTTACAACTAAGGGAGCAGCTAAAGAAAGAGTTTTTCTTTTAACAGATGATGGTCTAGTAGTATTGGATCTAGAGAAGCCTGTCTAGCCATCAGTTGAGCCAAGGTAGGAGATTGGTGCCCCAAAGCAGATATTGGGCCTGCAGCTTTGTACAAGATCGCCCTGGCAAGAGGGGCAGGTGTTATATCCTGCAAGATGACAGAATCAGGATCAATTAGGGTTGATGTTATTGAGACAGATGAGGGATGAGCGTATTACCTCTGAAGTTGGCTGATAATCAGGCATTAACTCGAGGCAGAAGGGATGGATTGGCATGTTGAAGATATGATCATGGAGTTCTTGCCACCAGAGAGTAAAAGAAGGATGGGCAGATATTATTGGCACAAAAGGATCAGGTGCATAGATAATTCCACAGCATTTATAAGTGAAAATCCTTCTTGTCTCTCCCCTGTTTTTACTCCTGTCTGCTTGGAGGAACCTTTGTGGTCATATGGATATACAGTTCCTGTAACGTTCAGGCCGGTCATCATGTAGACATCGGCCAAAGTGGGAGACATTGGGCCATGACCGAAGAGAAAAGCATTTGCACCATTGGACCAAAAGTGGCAAGCTGCAATCAGAAGGTTCTCGTTCTTTGGTGTTTCGGCTAGTGACAGCTCCAGGCAATGAGAAATACATAGTTGGTCCCAGTTCTGTGTTTGGGGGCTTTTGTCATCAGATATCCTTTTGTACCAATTTCTCCAGCCGGCAATTGGGGGCAAAGGCCAGTTCTTGAAGGCATCTTGCCACTCATGAGGTTTTGTCAACGAAGTCTTGAAAGGAACCCTCTGAGATTCGGCCGCAATGAGTTCGGAAGGATCTGAATTCCCTACGGGGCCGAGGAAGTAGGATGGAGATTTTTTGTCAACGGGGATGAGGATTTCGGCAGCTAGGGCCTATCAAGAATGAGAAGGGATGAGAAGAAATTTAAGATGCAAATCGAAAGGAGAATACCGAATGTGCTTGAGGGGATTGGAGCTTACCTGGAGGGCAAAATCTTGGTTCGCCATTTGAAGATTGGATCTTGGAAGTCGATGACCTAGGGTTCGGATCCGGACGAGAGCTCTGAAGATTCAAAAGGAGAAGCGAGTGCTGAGCAGAACTAACTTGGGGATGTTGAGTGCTTCTGGTCAATTCCGAGATAAAATTGTCTTTTATCCCGAAATTGAAGGGGCATGTGTTGACACCAAAAATTGGCACCAGGAAGAGGCTGACATGTGGGCCGGATTAGTTGAAGAGATATCATTCGGCAAAGGAGTCTTTCCCCAGAGCATTCGGTAAAGACGTTCTGCGGTCGGGAACGCATCGTCATTCGGCAAGAGAACTGTTCCGCAGGAGGCATTCGGGAGCGCGTGATGACGTGGATCAAGTATAAGGGAAAGGCTGGTTTAACTTGGAATGCAAGGCGGATACGATGCCCCGGCGTTTATTTTTTTTTAGGAAATAAATAATGTAATCGTAATCGATTAGGAGTCGTGTCGAAACCTGGGTATAAATATGAACCCATGGTAATTGTAAAAGTATCGTTCAATCAATCATACAACAAATCGGCACCGTGCCAACTTCGAGTCCTTTAGTCGAGTCGTCGAGTTCTTCGAGAGGAATCATCGATCCGTCGACCTCTGTAAGTACCGGCAACCCTGCACCATGCCTAGTATCATGCGGTGGATTTAGGTGTTGGTTCAGGAAGGTTCCATTGTTAGATCATGAGCCATGCGGTGGGCTAAGTTTTAGCTTGGAACAAGTTATCGGTTTTATTGGATTTTGGCAAGATCTGATAGATCCATTAATTTACCATGTGTTGCTCTGGATTTTACCTTTATGTTTAATTCATTACAACACTATTTTGCCCAGTCTAGACTGATTAGATTCGGTTTTCAGCTCGTAATGCACTGCGTTTCCATAGCCGAATTCGAAGTCAATCTAGATTGCCACGTGTTGCGGGTTCAGGCTCGTTGATCTTGTGTAGATCTTGACAGAACTGGGTATCATGCGGTAGATGCAGGTTTTTGGGTCGTCTTAGAGCTAATCATCCGGTGGATTAGAATTCGATTCGATCTGATAGATTTACCTTTACCGATTAGGCTTGTTCCTTCGCCATGGACCCCGATTCGGCTAAATAGCCGTATTCGGCAGTGCAGTATCGCCACGAGTGAAACACGTCCACGGTTTTGTTTTAAATAAAGAATGCTTTTAGCCTTCCATGTTTAGGGCGTATCATGCGGTGGATTGCTCTATTCTTGGTTGGTGGTGTGATTCCAAGCAAGTCGTATCATGCGGTGGATTAACTTGTTTGCTTCATGCTCGACGGGTTGAAAAGTACCTAGACATGCGGTAGACTAGTGCTTTTAGCCTATGCATTCTTGTTTGTTACGGAATTATGGTCATGTTTTCGCCCTTTTATTTATCTATCATGCTCTGTTCCTCGTTAATCGGTTATGAGTATATGTTACAATGCTTGTTCAGTCGAATGCCGATCTTTCGTCATGCTTACGTCACGCATTCGGCAGTGCGCTCTCCTGCGTGCTTTGCCGATTGCTGATTGATGCTTTAACTGTCGACAGATAGCTTCTCTGTAGCTATATGTCGTTCGAAACTGGCTCCGTAGCCGCAAATATGGAACTGACTGGCATTGCCCGGTACGTTCCAGGTGTTATCTAAACATCTTTTCTCCCTTTGTCAGTTTCAGGAAAATTGACTGGCACGCTTTCGGATTCAAACGCTCGGGCCACGTGTGAAGCCAGCTAATTCGGCTTGCTGTGTGCTTGGCGTGAGATGCGGATTTTACGTCAACAGTCCATGTAGCGCTTGCAAAGGTTTGCTAGGTGGGGCTCGGTCCCTTTCGACAGGGTCCGAGGGCGCGAAAGCTCTCCCTCGTTGGGATCCCCCCGCTAGCTGCATTTGCCTGGCCTTGAACACAACAGGGGCGTCTCCAAACTTCGCGTTCGGGGTAAAGTCCATTGAGCACGACCGAATCGTCCCTGACTTTGTTGATCCGGAGCGCCTGTCGAACCCTTTCGCGGGCCAGGCTTCGTACTCCTGATCAGTGGGGCCTTGCGAAAGGCGTGGGTCACCCTCGAGCAGCGGGCTCGAGGGTCGGTCGAGTGTGACCGGTCAGCCTTCGCATCGCTTAATCTGGGGCACCCATCGAATCCTTTCGAGGCTTGGGCTCCGGGCCCCTGATTAGTATCATCCGCGCCTCGGGGCGGAGTTGCCTGACTTACCTTGGAAGGAATCCAACAGTTGGGTCGTTTCGGTTTGCGGACCCACGCACGACCGCTGGCGGGCGCGGTCGTGGCTGTCGTGGGTGAGATGGGCGTAGTGGGCGCGCATTTTTAGGCAGAGTTGGCGTGCACGGAGGAGACGAGGAGACGGGCGGTCAGGCGCCGCTGCCGAGTCGTTTCGTTTTACCGCGCCGCAGTAAATGCTGCCGTTCGCGTGTGCCGCTCCCCGGGGAAAAGGAGAGGGGCCCCCGGTTGCCATTAATGCGCTACGCGCGCCCGGCCCAGGTGTCAGCGGCTTTGTATGCCGTGGTGGGGGTGAATCCGCGTGCACTCCCCGGACCGGGCGGTCAGGCTGCTGATGATGGCGTGGCCTGGACGGGCGCGCCTTTTATGGCGAAGCGTCTCGTTCGGGCGAGGCCTGAGGCGACGCGACGATCTGGATGTCTGGCGCGCCGACTCACCTCGCTGCACACTGGATAATCATGGTTGCCCTTCTTGGGACGGTTTCCCACGCGGCCGGGCCCAATTGTCAGTGACTCGAGCTGGCTCCCCGTTCGGGCGTCTTCGGGTGACTTCCTTTGTCCCGGTTCATCCACCCGGTCCGCGGCTGATTCGCCCGTGGGTTGTTGGGCGTGGGAACCGTATCGTGGGCAGGCTGAGTCAGAGAGGCGATCAAGGCTGCCCGCTTGATACGGCTGGCGGTTCGCGTCCGCACGAGAATCTCGAGATCTCCCACCCACGGGAGTAACAGTCGTGACCCCTGGGCGTCTATAAAAGCAGGCGTCCAGGCGGGGGAGAAGATCATCACCGGGTCCTTGTGTAGCTTGTCAGGTATGCGGAGTCACGAGATTCATCCTCCCGATGGGTTTGAGAGCGGGAGTAGAGTGGTCCGGGGTTTCGTCTTTGGCGGGCACCATTGATGCCAGAAGAAAGTCGACGAGAGGTGGTGGCAATGCTGCGGGAAAGGAGCAGGGCATCGCGCTCCTCATCGGGGAGGCGGTGATCTTGCCGGAGGCGAGGCGCTGCAAGGACGTTGCGGCAGGCGCTTCGTTCGCTAGGAAACTAGCGAATGACGATCACCGGCCATCATCCTCGCGAGGGCACTCATCGACGGCAGGGCGCGGAAGCCAGGCCCTGTTGGGTGGTCAAGTGGCCCAACGTCCTCCGTTCCGCAGCCGCCCGACCACCAGGTTCTTCGGTTAGCTGGGTGCCAGAGCAAAATCGACGAGAAAGCTGTGGAAACTATTTCTCGCGATAGTGTGCTGGCCGGCTAGCTGAAGTAGTACAAGAGCCCCGGCAGGGTGGCTCTAGTCTTTGTATCCTTAAAACGGCCTATGGTAGAGTGTGTTTTCTTATCGTGATCTCGCCGTTCGTGGCGTGTAAGGAATGAATCCTGTTCGTGTCTACCCCTTTCGCGGGTTAGCACGATGTCGTATTTGTATTGAAAGATTCCGTGCGAAATTGCGCCTTTGCTCATGATTAAGGAATGACTTTTGCAAAGGATTTCGTTTTCGTGAGCGACTTGAGCGTTGTGCGACAGGGGGGGGGGGATGCCGTAGCCTTTCGAGGGCGCAAGCGGTCCCACGACCCGGCCAACTGTCCTCTGTTGTAACTCACGCCTCGCTTTTAGTCTTCCTTGATTTTTGAGGGGAAAGGGCTAATGACGCTTTCTAGGTTTCAATTAAAGGGAGAGCAGACCCTTCTTGCGATCTTCTGGGACGCCGAGTCTGTCTCCGTGCGTTCCTGCAGTGATTCCGGGAGTTTGGTCCCGTATTTTCACGGTTAGTAGTATGACAAATAAGGATGTTAGGATTTTGGTTAGGGTTTTGCAATCGAAGTTTCGTTTGTTCGGCGTGCCGTGCCTTCCTCCTAACTCTAGATCGGTTTCGACAGAGGAACACCAGTAACTTTGGCGTCGAGTGGTGAGGGGGATGCCGTAGCCTTCGGGGGCGTAGGTGGTCCCACAACTCTACCGACTCTCAGCCGCGGTAGACTCGTGCTCTGCTTTCACCTTTCTGGATTTAGGGGGGAAAATCCTGGCAACCTGTTTAATCGTTCAATTGTGCTGTTCTTGGCTTGGAGAGATTTTGGCCGGGTATTTCGAATCCGCGAGTAATTAAGGCGTGGAGTGGAGAGGGAGATGCCGTATCCCTTCGAGGGCGTAGGCGGTCTCATGGCTCGGCCGGCTCCAGCTTTAGTTAGCTCGCGCCCCGCATCTTTCTAAGCGTCTCGAGTTTTAGCACAATTTTTGAAAATTGGGACGATTAGGGGGGTAAACCCCCCTGCAGCCCCCGAGGGGGGCTTGGCTTTATCAAGACTAGGTCAAGAATAGAACCAAGTCCCCCTTATTCATGCTGTTAGTAACAATGTTTCCATGTTTTTCGCAAACTTTTCATCGTTGTCAACTAAGAACATGAAGTATTTACAAGAAATACTAAGAGTTTTAAGGATAGAAGCGACGTAGCTGTTGGATGTTCCAGGTGTAGGTGAGGACCTCGCCCTTCTCGTTCGCCAGCTTGTAAGTGCCTGGCTTGAGGACTTTGGCGACGATGAATGGCCCTTCCCATGGCGGAGTGAGCTTGTGGCTCCCTCGGTTGTCCTGGCGCAACCTCAGCACCAGGTCCCCTTCTTGGAGATCTCGGGCCCGCACCTTCTGAGCCTGATACCGCCGGAGCGATTGCTGGTAGCGCGCTGAGTGAAGCAACACTACGTCTCGCGCCTCATCCACCTGGTCCAGCGAATTCTCGCGATTCCGCTGGTTTTGCTCTTCTTGGTAGGCCTTGAGCCTTGGAGACCCGTACTCCAAGTCTGTCGGGAGGACGACTTCGGCGCCGTAGACGAGGAAGAACGGGCTGAAACCTGTGGCCCTGCTTGGGGTTGTCCTGAGACTCCAGATCACCGATGGCAGCTCGGCAACCCATTTCCGGCCAAACTTGTTTAGCTTGTTGAAGATTCTTGGCTTCAGGACTTGTAGTATCATGCCGTTGGCACGCTCTACTTGGCCGTTCGTTTATGGATGTGCCACGGCCGACCAATCAACGCGAATGTGATGGTCGTCGCAGAACTCCAAGAACTTCTTGCCGGTGAACTGGGTGCCGTTGTCAGTGATGATCGAGTTGGGTACCCCGAATCGGTGGATGATGTCGGTGAAAAACAACACGGCCTGCTCAGATCTGATGCTGGTGATTGCCCGGACTTCGATCCACTTCGAGAACTTGTCGATGGCCACCAACAAGTGGGTGAAGCCCCCGGGCACTGGGCGAAAAGGCCCCACGAGATCCAACCCCCAGACCGCAAAAGACCATGTTACAGGGATGGTCTGCAGGGCGTGCGCCGGGAGATGCGTCTTTCGCACGTAGAATTGGCACCCTTCGCAGGTGCGCACGACTTCGTTCGCGTCGGATACGGCGGTGGGCCAGTAAAAGCCTTGCCAGAACGCGTTACCCATGAGGGTACGCGGTGCCGCGTGGTATCCGCACGCCCCGGCGTGGATGTCACGGATCAACTGCTTTCCCTCGGGGATGGGGATGCATCGCTGCAGGATCCCCGAGGGCTGCAGAATTCCCGAGGCGCTGCGTTTATACAGTTCGCCGCCGACCGAGACAAAGGTCTTGGCCCTTCTGGCGATGCGGCGCCCCTCGGTCCGGTCCGAGGGCAACTCCCCGTGGTCGATCCACGCGAGGTATGGGCTGCGCTAGTCTTGCGGTCGCGTGCCCACGTCGATCTCCATGGCCTCGGCCGAAGAATTTTCAGCGTCGAGGGCTTCGAGCCCCTCTTTCGAGGGGTCCTCTTCCATGGGCTCGACCTCCGCAGCCCCCGAGGGCGTCCTGAGGGCTCCGGCCTTTGGTCCAAAGTTGACGGAGGGTTGGTCGAGGTCGCGGGCGAAGACGTTCGGAGGAACGGTGATTCGCTCTGACGCGATCTTGGCCAGCTGATCTGCTTCCTCGTTGTATTTGCACACGATGTGGTTTAGCTCGAGGCCCTAGAATTTGTCCTCGAGACGGTGAACCTCGTTGCAATACGCCTCCATCTTTTCGTCGCTGCAGCTTGTGTTCTTCATCACTTGGTCGATGACCAACTGAGAATCTCCCCGGACGTCGAGGCGTTTGACGCCGAGGTCGATGGCGATGCGGAGCCCGGCGAGGAGGGCTTCGTACTCTGCCATATTGTTCGACGCCGGGAAGTGCAAGCGAACCACGTACCGGATATGCTCTCCGAGGGGTGAGATGAAGAGGAGGCCCGCGCCTGCCCCGGTTTTCATCACCGACCTGTCGAAGTACATGGTCTAGCATTCGGCTTAGATCTGGGGCGGCGGAAGTTGGACGTCGGTCCATTCAGCGACGAAATCCGCTAAGGTTTGCGATTTTATCGCTTTTCGCGGCGCATAGGATAGAGTTTCCCCTACGAGCTCCATCGACCACTTCGCTATTCTACCCGAGACGTCCGGGTTGCGGACTATCTCCCCCAAAGGGAAAGATGAGACCACGGTGACCGGGTGGGCCTCGAAGTAGTGTCGCAGCTTTCGACGCGCGAGCACCACGGCGTAGATTAGCTTCTGGATCTGCGGATACCACATCTTGGTTTCGGTCAGCACCTCGCTGACATAGTACACCGGCCTCTGGACCGGCAGAGATGTGTATAAGAGACAGCTCATAGCCTTCTAATTT